>PJEM01008654.1:0-79930 GCA_004023845.1 Helogale parvula | reverse complement strand
GCCGGGAGCACTCCGCCACATCCCCTCGCCCTCCCACGCCAGTGCTCGATAGCCTGGCTGCCACGTGGCCGGCATTTCTCTGCCCAAGGACTTTCTGTGGTAACTGGATCAGATGTGTTGTTCTTGGGGCGGGCCGAGTGCCGGGAATTGATGCCCCCTGGGGACTGTCCCCAGGCAACGACAGAGTGTGCAGAAACCCTTCCGTTGGGACAGCTGCCGGCTTCGCCAGCAGCGACCAGATCCGTCGCTTGCTAAGTCACCTGGGTGATAACACACCCTGTGGCACCTCTGTCACTTCCCACCCCACCACACATCCCTGGGGCTCACCTCCCAACGCAATCCTCTGCGTTCAAGTCCTTGCCTCAAGGTCTGTGTCTGGAGGCCCACCCTGTCTGCCCACTTGGTGCTTGGGCAAGAAAGACAGACGTAAAACACACACTGCAGGCTGCGTGCTGGGAAGGATGCGCCATTGGGGAGGCGGGGGTAGGGTGGGGATGGACTCAGCCTAGAAACGCCTTTGCTTGGGATTCTTTGCCTGAAAACGAGTTTTGTGGGGCACTGTCTGCATGCAGGAGACTTTGAGGGCAGCTCGAATATGTGTCCGGTGCTCCGTCTGTGCCAGTCGCTGAGACACCCCTGCTGATGCCCGAAAGGTTTGGTCTCTCTCGTGCAGTTCACGGCCAGACTGGGGGGCGGATGACAGGCACTGATGGGGAGACCGAAGAATGGGCTGTTACTGCTGTTGGGAAGCGGGGCCCACAGGTGCCTCGGCTCCTGTTGAAAGTGGGCCTCGGCCTAATCAGGGAGGACAGGGTCGGTTTTGCCGAGCAGAGGGGCTTAGAGCAGGTGCAAGGAGAGAGAGCGGCGTTCCAGGCAGAGGGCTCAGCATGTGCGCAAGCGCCGAGCAGGTGGGTCTGTGCGCTGGGGGAGGAGCCTATCCGAAGCCAGTATGATGGGTCCATGGCGGAGGTGACGGGAGATGAGCTGGTGGAGGGCTAGGCTGGAGACCGTGTCCATGGCCATTCAGTGATCTTGTCTCCGGGGTGCCCCACAGCGAGCGACGGCGCACGGTGCCAGGCTTAGCGGACGTGGTCGGATTTACACTCTGAAGAGGTCACTGGCCGCCCTGGGATCGGGTCCGAGTTCATCTAAAGATTCCCTCCGATCCCCTCCCCTCTTCTCCTGCCTACTGGGACCCGCGGACGGGAACAGAAGCAGGGAGGCTGGCACCGGCCACGAAGGAAACGTCTGTCATTCCCTCCAGCCCGCGAGCGCTCGCAGTCCTCATCCTGCCCATCACCTCGCCGGCTCCACAAGGCACTTGAGCGCCGGACGAGTGAATGGGGCTCCCAGCGGCTTATATAACAGTTGGACTTCCCTCTCGGCTGAGAACAGGGCTCCTGTCAGCCGACCAGCCCCTAAGAGCACGCCTTGGATCTGATAAACAGCGCTTGGCACACGGGAGGCCCGGAGGTGGTGCCAAGCGCTGTGGTTTGGACCGGACTTGCCAGCGGGACAATGGAAGCGGCTCACCGTGGGCAGAGGGGAAGGGGCCGGGGAAGCCCAGCAGAGACACAAAGACGCAGTGTGGGGGACGGAGGGCAGGCGCTGCGAGCCGGCCTTGCACACTGTTTGAGCCGGCCCGCCGGGAGGCCGAGTTCGTGGTCTGCTAGGTCCCTGACATCCCTTCTTCTCGCCTCCCCTGGGAGCAGAGGGGGCGGGGCACCGGCGAGTGGGAGGGGGGCCCAGTGGACCCTTTGGGAGAGAGCTTTCAGGGACCATGAGCCGTGTCTTCTGCTGGGTGGTGTGGCTCAGCTTGTTTTGCTGTTTGGACGGTTCTGAACTGGGTGAGGCCTATTCCCTCACTCGGCACTGCCTGTGACCAAGCTCCCGGCGGGGCCTGGCTGGGAGGCGGTGCTGTGCACCCGTTAGGAGGCCGTGGGACTGCACAGAGACCCCACTGGGGCATCTTTTAGGACAACATCGACTGTCGGTTTGGACCTCCGTGCGAACACGCAGGGCTTGGTTCTGCTCAGCCGACCCCACCCCTCCGGTGTTCTTCTGGGGACCTCAGACCAGCCGCTGCCGGGTCGTGGGCAGCGTGGCAGAAATGCAGTATGTCCTGCCACTGCGCAGGCCAAGGGGGTCACAGCCCGCCTTTCCCCAGCCCCCGCCGGGAGGTGATCTGCAGGAGGGCTAGAGTTTGAGAAGGGCTGGTTCTTTTTATTTAAGACATGTTTTTAATTTATTTTTGAGAGACTGAGAGAGAGAGAGAGAGCGTGAGCAGGGGAGGGCCAGAGAGAGAGGCAGACACAGAATCTGAAGCAGGCTCCAGGCTCTGAACCGTCAGCACAGAGTCCGACATGGGGCTGGAACCCATGAACCATAAGATTGTGACCTGAGCTGAAGCCTGAGGCTCAACCAACTGAGCCCCCAGGTGCCCCTGATTTGTTGAGTTTTAAGGAGAGGAGCGTGAACTAATCCCTTGGGGGATGGATAATAGATGCTTATTCCATTGTGCTGTTTTAGCCCAACGCCCACATTTACTTAAAAAAAATTTCTACAGTAAGACTTTAAACTTCTAGAATTTTCCAAAGGCCGTAAGCAGGTCTGTGAAATCCTGGGAAACCCACTCGCTGCAACCCATCCCGGCATTAGGATCTGGGGAAAGGCAGGTCCAAGTTCAGATCTTTCATTGCTGAATACCCTGGGATTCTAGGTTCCTGTTTTTGAGGAATCTCCATTCTTTTTTTTTAATTAAATTTTTTTTAAGTTTATTTTTTTGGGGGGGGGGGCAGGTGTGAGCAGGGGAGGGGCAGAGAGAGGGAGAGACAGAATCCCAAGCAGGCTGTGTGCTGACTGCACCGAGCCCGATGTGGGGCTTGGTCCCATGAACCATCAGATCATGACCGGAGCTGAAGTCAAGAGTCAGGTGCTTAACCGACTGAGCCGCTGGGGTGGAATTTCCACTCTTACAGCAGAGATGGATGTGGAACACGTGAATGATACGGCGCTTTCGGACCCTGCTGGACAATAACGTGGGTGACGCATTGCAGACATGGGGGTGGGGAGGGCGGCGAGACGGTGTGGTCAGGGGAGGCTTCTCTGAGGAGGTGACATTTGAGTTCAGACCCACGTGGCCAGAGGGAGCCAGGGGACGATACTTCCGGGCTGCTAGAACACATAAATGCATATCCCAGGGAAGGGACAGCATGGCCTTGGGGAGCGGGGGCTACACAAAGGCTGGTGATCCAGGGGGACAGTGCGGCCAGGACCCTGGAGAGACATGCAGGGACCTGACCCCACCTGTTGAGCCTGGCAGTCCGCCGGAAGGCACTGGATTTTATTGAAAGGGCACTGGGAGTACCATGATCTGATTTAGGGGTTAGAAGACCTCTCCGGCTGCTGTGGGGACAGAATGTAATGGGACAGTCTTGGGGGCCCAGAGGTTGCTGGGGAGAATCTGCTGGGCTCAGGGGGCGGGGACAGCACACAGGGAGAGAGCTGTCCTGGCCTGACAGCGTTTGCCCGCCGGGCACTGCCTCTCTCTGGCTAACCGTGTTTCTTCCCCGTTAGCATCGCTGGAAGTGGGTTTCCTGCTGGTAGGAAACCAAAACCCCAAGTCAGTGCAGCAGACACGTGACGGGGCGAATCCTGGAGGAAGTCAGAGTCACGTGGCCGTAAGTTCCATTGTCGCATCCTCGCTGGCTCGGAGGCACAATCTCAGGGAAGGAGCACTTGGTCTTGTTCCACAATGACAGAATCTCTAAATAGAGAAACTCTAGAGAGGAAACCATTCAGTGTGTGTGTATTTTATTTTATTCTTAATTTTTTAAAAACTTAATGTTTATATTTGAGAGAGAGAGAGCGCACACACAGGGGAGAAGCAGAGAGAGAGGGAGACACAGAATCTGAAGCAGCTCCAGGCTCTGAGCTGTCAGCGCAGAGCCCGACGTGGGGCTCGAACTCACCAACTGTGAGATTATGACTTGAGTCAAAGTCAGTGCTCAACCCACTGAGCACCCCCCCACCCAGGCACCCCGGAGTGTGTGTATTTTGAATTATTGAGAGCCTAATATATGACCGAGTCTTGTTTTACTTACTGGGTTCTAGAAAGTTCTTTTGCCTTGAATATAGTTCATCTTTATGACCCAGCTAATTCTCCATGCCCTAAACACAGAAGACTTTCTTCTATGTTTGAGGAAATACCTTGGGCTGATGGAGAAAAGCATTTCTGCTGGTATTTGACATTTTCTACCTAATACATCGCATTCTTTGTTATTAGAAGCACATTTCATAATCAGAGGACCCCGTTTTTCAATACAGAGTTCAAGACACTCCTTCCTGTGGGTTCTGTACCCAGCCCATCACTGCAGATGGGATCCCCGTGGGTGAGAGCAGTGTTTTCAAGTTGAAGGTCATGACCATGATTTCTACTTAGTTAACTGTGACAAACAATTTTAAAAAAAAGAAGAAACAGGGGCACCTGGGTGGCTCGGTCAGTTAAGCGTCCGGCTTTGGCTCATGTCATGATCTCACGGTTTGTGGGTTCGAGCCCCGCGTCGGGCTCTGTGCAGACACCTAGCTCAGAGCCTGGAGCCTGCTTCAGATTCTGTACCTCCCTCTCTCTGACCCTCCCCTGCTAGCGCTGTCTCTGTCTCTCAAAAATAAATAAACATTAAAGAAAAGAAAAAAAAAATAAATAAAAAACATTTTAAAAAATTGGGGGAAAAAGAAGAAACAGAATAGAAAATATCAATACCAGAGTATCTCTCTCACAATAAGGGAATAAGGTTTGTTAAACTTTTAGTTTATGCACGCTGGGTTACAATTTTGTTGAGGTCTTGGGGCGCCTGGGTGGCTCAGTGAGTTGAGCGTCTGTCTGACTCTTGATTTCGGCTCAGGTCCTGATCTCATGGTTTGTGGGATCGAGCCCTGAGTTGGGCTCTGTGCTGGCAGCATGGACCCTGCTGGGGATTCTCTCTCCCTCTCTCTCTGCCCCCGCCCCTCTTGCACACACGCTCTCTCCCTCAAAATAAATAAATAAACATTTTTTGCTGAGGTCTTAACATTTGAGAGCTAACGGATCAGGGTGTTGTCAGAAGGTTGTATGGCTGGAGAAAATACTCTCTCCCACTCGATGGTCGTGCATCCTTTTTACACCACGCATTATTAAAAATCCCACCCCTACAACTTGAACTGTTAAGAAAATCGAGCATCAGGATCAGCGGTAAGAGGCTCCGATCTACCTGTCCCCTCTCTGCTCTGAGTTGGGGCTGGTTTTGTCAAGGACTGGCCCAAATAGCAGCCTAGAGGTAAGTCCCTGCATTGAAATTTGGGCAACGCTTTGTCATCCTGGTGTCTCTGCATTCAGATGACGATCCATAGTAATGAGGGTCTGTAATGATAACGACTGTTTATTGAGCACTTACTACACCCTAGGCACTTCCCATCTTGCATCTCATTTAACGGCCAGGGCAAGCCTATGAGGTGTAGGTTGTAGTAGATTTCTAGTTTACAGAGGAGGAAACTGAGGCTCTGGTGGTTGATATCACTGGTCCACATCTGTCTCAGGAATCTCCAGCCGCGAGTGAGAGAAAGCCAACAGAACGTATGTGTTTATATAACTAATGAGACCAGGGTAGCCGGGCTTCATGCGTTGCTGGTCAAGGAGCTCGGAGGAAACCAGAAATCTTTGTTTCTTAACGTTGCTTTCCGCTGCGGGGCTGCGTGGCCAGGAGGCTCTTTCATAGGCTTCTGTAGTCTTCTTTTTTTTAAAAAATATAATTTATTGGGGCGTCTGGGGGGCTGGGTCAGTTGAGTGTCCGGCTTCGGCTCAGGTCATGATCTTACGGTTTGTGGGTTTAAGCCCTGTGTCAGGCTCTGTGTTGACAGCTCGGAGCCTGGAGCCTGCTTTGGATTCTCGCTGTGTGTCTCTCGCTCTCTCTGACCCTCCCCCACTCACTTTCTGTCTCTGTCTCTCAAAATAAAATAAAGACAAAAGAATTAAAAATATATAATTTATTGTCAAGTTAGCTAGCATCCAGTGTGCAGAGTGCACTCTTGGTTTGGGGGGTAGATTCCCGGGCCTTATCGCTTACCTGCAACCCGCAGTGCTCACCCTAACGTGTGCTCATGCAATGCGGGCTTGTCATCCATGACCTCAGCAAGTTTAGCGCTTCCTTCTTGGTCGCTGCAGCCGAAATCCTGTCTTCCACTCTTGCTGGCCAAGCAGGTCACGCGCTGGGGCCCCACCTGCACCATGTGGGCTCCTAGATGGGAGGAGTCATTCGTGTATCAGGCAGCTCCTGCTGTGTAACAAACCGCCCAGAACTCAGTGGCTCAAGCCAACACCCGCCAGCCCGGGCTTCCGGTTACGGAGGTCCTGGACGTCCCAGAAAGGCAGCGGAAGAGCACAAAGCTTGCGCGTCACCATCTCGGGCCCAGGAGAAGGGTTCACCCTTTCTCTTCTGCTTGAGAGTCGAGAGGGGTCAGGGAACCGAGGCGGCCATCCTGGGCAGGCCTGGCGTCCGGGAGTTTCCGCCCTCCCTCCCTCCGGCTCACCTGGGAAATTCTCATGATGGGGGAGATGAAGACCACCTCCTTCGGGCAGCTGCTGGCCATGCATTCTCTTAACGGCAGCCCGGAGCAGGCCTGATTCATACACCGGTGTCCACTGCACATTCTCACCCAGGTCTCTGAGCGTGCAGGGCCATGAGTCAGACGTGAGAACGCTATTCCTTGTGTGATGCTTTCTTGGGGGGCCCCGGGGCAGTGCTGCCTGGCTCTGGGTAGCCTGCAAGGCTCAGAGCAATAGCTCTTTGGGTTTTAATCTGGATGCGCCTTCTCTGCAAGACCCAGCCATGCGGCCAGAGCAGGGCTTTTCAGCCTTGGCCATGGTGGCGCACTGGGCTAGATAACCCCTTGTTGTGGGGGCTGTCCCGGCTTGGGGGATAGTTAGCCACATCCCTGGCCTCCACCGGCTGCCTGCCAGGACCGTCCCCTTCTCAGGTGTGACAACCAACGTCCGCAGCGGGCACAACGGTCCCCTGTTGAGAACTGCCAGGTGGGAGGGGTCATAGCAGTAGGACATGTGCCCACAAGCTTTGGGCGCCGTCTCACCTTTCACGCCTGTTTCTCTACCTCTGGAGAGATGGTCTCTCCTGGCCCTGCACAGCCAGGTGCCCGCTCACAGGGCTCCCTCCTCCCATGGCCTCGCCGGGCGGTCACACA
This sequence comes from Helogale parvula, assembly GCA_004023845.1. Taxonomy (NCBI): domain Eukaryota; kingdom Metazoa; phylum Chordata; class Mammalia; order Carnivora; family Herpestidae; genus Helogale; species Helogale parvula. Next base: position 72,697 of record PJEM01008654.1, on the reverse strand, counting down.
CACGCCGAGGGGATTCCGACCCCTCCTGGCTGAGCTGGGACCTCGAGAAAGCATTTGGGCGGCTTCTCCCGGCAGGTCTCACAGGGAGGCGGACACGGGGCCATCGCTTGAAGCCTCGGTGCTTTCCGCCGACCTGGCCCCAAACCGGCTGTGGAAAGCAGGTTGGAAATTTTAGAGATAGGAATACGTTTCCTTGCACGGGTTCCAATCACCCTCGGAGTGAGGGGAGTTAGGGGGCAAAACAGAGCAGAATTTCTGGTGGAGTGGCATTTCCAGCCTCCGAAAGGGGCCTCGAGGCTAAGACCTTGGTGCGAGGAAATGTCCCTGGGGGAGATGCGGTGGGTGCATGGCCCCTGCCCCCCCCTCCACCTGCCCCGAGACGAAGCTCCGGCCCCGTCTACACGGGGGAAGTCGGGTGTGTTCTGGTTTCATCTAACATCTTGGAATGATTCACTTATTCTTCCTCTCTGAGCAAAACCCACCGGCCTTGTGAGGATCTTCCCATGATCACAGAACTCTGTTTTGCGTAAAATAAATTGGATCCGTTGGTGTCTGATTCATCTGCGCTGAATGCAGAAAAAAAAAAAAAATAGAGAAACACTCGCGGACCAGTGAGCCGGCGGGTTTTCAGCAACAACGCCTCCTTCCCTCCGCAGGCAGGAGGCCAGAAGAGAGCGAGTTGGGAGCCGGCAGGTTGGACTCCAGGCTCCGCCCCACACCCACTTCTCCATCCTCCGCAGCCCAGCCCCCCCGCAGCCCAGCCCCGGACCCGAAGGTGAAGCCGCTGTCAACAAGGACCTCCTTTCTGGCCCAGCCCTTCTGGGGCCAACAATGTCCCTGTTCTTACCTTACCGGAGGGTTCCGTTTCCCCCTCATCTCGCCTCTCTTAATCCCTGGAGTGTGAGCAAAACTCTGAGAGTGTTTTTCTCCGCAGATAAATGGATAAAAGGGGGCAGGTGCCAGAAGTTTCCAGCCAGCGCTTGATATTCTTTCTTCCTGGCTTCAGGTTGAAAAGGAGCACTGATTTATGGTTCCTCATGTTAGCTTCCTGACCAAGAAGCTTTTTGAAGCTTATCTAATTGTTTTTAAAGTTTCTTCATTTCATTTCTTTCTTCATTCATAATAAAGTTTATTCATTTCTTGAGAGAGAGAGAGCACGAAAAGGGGAGGGACAGAGAAAGAAAGAGGGAGACAGAGAGAGAGACAGAATCTGAAGCAGGCTCCAGGCTCTGAGCTGTCAGCACAGAGCCTGACGCAGGACTCGAACTCACAAACTGTGAGATCATAACCTGAGCCAAAGTCGGACGCTTAACCCACTGAGCCCCCCAGGCGCCCTGAAGCTTCTCTAATTCCAGGTGAACAAAAACCCGACATGAACTGGCTCAGAAAAAAGAGGGAATCTATTGGCTCAAATTGTTGAAAAGGCACGTGGCTTCAGGCACAGCTGGATCTAGGAGCTAAAAGATCCTATCGGCAATTATTCTTTTTTTTCTCAATCTTGCTTTCCTCTCTTGACTTAATTCTGAGGCAGATGATTTCCTCCAGGGGCTGAAACACCCACCACCAACTTCAGCTTTAGAAGCTGCAGAAACTGGAAGCGTTTGGACACAAAAAGGTGACTCTGTAGTTGGTCTCCACCCAGCTGACAGAGATCCACGCAACTGCTTGTATTAACAATTTTTTTTTTCCCTCTTGGGGCACCTGGGTAACTTGGTTAAGGGTCACCTTCGACTCAGGTCATGATCTTGTGGTCTGTGAGTTTGAGGCCCGCGTCAGGCTCTGTGCTGACAGCTTAGACCCTGGAGCCTGCTTTGGATTCTGTGTCTCCCTCTCTCTCTCTCTCTGATCACGCTCTGTCTCTCTTTCCCTCAAAAGTAGTAAAACATTAAAGAAAAAGTTAAAAAAAAATATCCCCCCTTTATGTTTTCTAGTTCTTCCCAAACTTTAAACAGAGAACGTGGGTTAAGTTAGGGTTAATCTGGTGGCAAGCAATGAACCCCCACTGAAACTCACTTAAGTGTAAAAATCATCTTCTTCGAAGACTTAAGGATTGCTTTCGGGATCAAGGGCAGACTGTGGAAGCGGGAAGAGGAAATCGGGAATCCACTAAGAGGCAGCACAACCTTCCTCTCTCTGTCCAGGGTGTCTGTCTGTCTTTGGGCATCGACCTCAGTTCCCCCGCTCCTATCTGTGTCTGTTATCTGGCCCTTTCAACGTTCATTACAGGACACGGCCACCAAAAGCAGGTCCTGCAATCTCCCAGAGGTCACGGGAAGCCCGTGTTCTACCTCCAGGGTCCAGGAGAGAGAATCTGATTGGGCCAGCTCGGGGGAAGGTCCACCCTAAGTCCAACCAGCTGTGGCCACCAGCCGGGACACATGGCCTGCCCTGTCCTGTCCCCTACGGAACCTTCCCCGACAGGAACATGGAAGCCAGTTCTCGGGAAAGAAGGGGCAAGGCTGTCGTCTGACCACACCGGGAGCGGTAGCTTGTCCTTGACGCAGACAGACCCCAACCTGTGTCCTGATTTGCATCATCTCATGTTCTCCAGAGGACTTGACCCCTGAAGCTTCCTACTTCCTTTTCTGTATCTTCAATTTTGCTTCCTCACACCTCCCCACCCACCCGGGGTGTCATTCCTGTACACCAGGGTTTCTGAGCCCGCGTGGGACTGGATCCTTCTCGTTTTGTGGGGGGAGGGGCTGTCCTGTGCAGTAGAGTATTGCGCAATATCTGGCCCCTACCCAGGAGCTGCCTGTAGTTTCAAGTGCCAGAGACCTGAGAACCTTCCACAGACCTCCAGACACGCCTTGACACCACCCTCTAGAAGGAGTCACCTCCTGGACCCCAGGGTTACCTCTATACACATGCTATTCTTCTGTTCCCTTTCACAGCAAACCGTCTCTAAAGGGGCTGATTCTCAGTGACTTCACTTCTTTCCCTTCACTTGTCTCCTTGGATCCTGTGGCCATCGCTGTGCTGAAACAGCCCAAGTCATTGATGATACCCCTCATTAAAGCCACCAGTCAATTCTCCATCCACGTTGAACTTGACCTCTCAGAGCCGTTGATATGATTGACACTCTCTCCCTGAAGCACTTCTAGATTCCTCTGTCTCTACACACATTCTGCTTTCCTTCCAGCTTACTGGCCATTCCTTCTTAGACTCCCTTTCTGGCGCTTTCTCCACCCCAGAGCTCAAACCTAAGCCGTCTGCCCTTGCTCTGTCCACTAGCTACAGGATCTCCTCTAGTTCTTTTTTTTTTTTTTAATTTATTTTTTGAGAGACAGAGAGAGACAGTGCGTGCAGGGGAGGATCAGAGAGAGAGGGAGACACAGAATCCAAAGCAGGCTCCAGGTTCCCAGCTGTCAGCACAGAGCCCGACGCGGGGCTCGAACCCAAGAACCGTGAGATCATGACCTGAGCCAAAGCCGAACGCTCAACCGACTGAGCCACCCAGGCACCCCTTCCCCTAGTTCTGATGGCTTTGAACTTTGAACTTGTATCTCCAGCTGCCCATGTGACATTTCCTCCCGGACCTCTGAAAGTGTGTCAGACCTAACACAGCCAGATCATGGCGGTGGTCCTACTTTGCCGCCCACCTCCAGCCGAAGGGCCCCTAACAGCCAACAGTGCCACCGTCCATCCAGTTCAAGCCAAAGATTTAGTCCTTGGCTTCTCCCCTTTCCTTCCTCTGGACATTTTTCAGTAAGTCTTATCCGCATTATGTCCAAATCCATCCACTTCTCCTCACTCCTGTCCCTAAACCACTGGCTTTGGCCACCATCATCGCCTGGTTGGACTATCAGCCAGCCCTGACTAGTCTTGTGCCCTTGACCCCTTCCCTTGTCTGGTCCAACTTGCCCACTCCATTCAGTCAGATCCAACCACGCCCCTTGTTTAAAACCCTCCAAGGCTTCCCGTTTCTCTTAGAACAAAATCTGAAGCATCTTACCTTGGATCCCAAAGACCTCCATGTTCAGCTCATGGTGCTATCTGAACTCTCTTCCTTCCAGTCTGCTGACTTGTTCACCGCTCCCCAGGCCTCGTGGCTCTGCATCTGTCTCTCACCCACACTGGGTTCTCTCTTGTCTTGGGGTCTTTCCACTTGTGTCTCCTTCTTCCCTAGACCTGTAAGTGGCTAGCTTCTTATTCACTCCCGTCTTCTGAACAGTGCGTAAAGCAGCACCCGCCACTGAGGCACACTCAGACGCCTCCAACCTCTCTCTAGAAGGCCGCCATATTGGATCACCCTCATAACCCCTACCTGTACCTGATCCAGATGCTGGGGGACCCCTGAATTTTCGGTGGAACATAATGCACGCTTTAGAAGTAAGTTTTGCCTACCGGTTAAGCCTCCTACAATATAAATAGAACTCACATTTTAAGCAAACATCCCCATAATTCTCTGTGCCCCTAACAACCTGACTATTGTTTCCTTTTTTTTTTTTTCCCCAAGTGATTTTGGAACTAAGTAAAAAATGCACATTCCTCCCTTATGGCAGCCAACCTCTTTTTCTTTGTTCTGCTAGAGCTGCCAAACATTACTTGCCTTAAAAAGGCACTTTGAGGTACAAGGAGGGGGAGAAGGAGATGGACGATAACACGGTTGGGAAGGGCGTTGTTTATGAAAGGGAAACATTGTGCATTGCGGGGTAGCTGGTAAGCCTGCAGTGGTGGGTTTTGCTAGCAGGAATTTGGTGCCCTGCTAACAGCCGACTGCCCTCTCTGGGCATCTGGAAAACTCCCAGGTAACTCAGCACGTACCGCAGGCCGGAGTGTGGACAGAGTGCACATGGCCACGTCATAGCTTCACGTGATAATACTCTCCATCTCGTGCCCAAGTCAGAACTCTCCTGGTGAAAGCCAGTGCTGACAAGTGAGGCAGCCCGGCTCAAAATGACTTAAGTAAATGATCATTCGTTGGTCACCCACATCCAGGGAGAGGCCACGCGACGGAGGAGGACAACGCCTCTGAGCCTCTGAAGTGGAACGCAAGTCATGGATGGGTCAGCAGGATTCTCGAGTCAGGAAAATGGGTAGCTTTTCCAGCTGGACAAAGGATAGCTTAGAAGTGCTTTGCCTTGTCAACGGCTCGATAGGGACCCAAGCCCGGGGAAGACTGCCATTGGCTCAGCTTGGGTCAGGTGACCACTCCTGGACTAAGCCATTGGACCATCTGAAAACCATGGGCTCCCATGGAAACCACGTGGTCCAGCCAGAGGGACAGAACAGGGGGCCAGGTTTTCAGAAAAAGCTGTGTGGTGTGCAAAGAAGACAGCTAAGGTCCACATGTTAACTTCACGAGGAGCGTATAATTAGAAAATTCCAGTTGTGTCCATGTCTGGCATTTTCTCAGTTTATTTCTAGAAGGAAAAGTCAAATATCCGTCGGGTGTGCCTTTAACGGCAGCAACTTCCCCTAGATCCTCTCGGGAGCGGAAGGAAATCCCGGGTCCATGTTGTGTGTGTGTCTGTCCTCTTCAGGGTGTGTAATCTCTGTACTGATACCCACTCCATGCTTGATCCATAACGAGGGGAATCCACAGCACCCCCCCCCCCCCGCCCCATTGTCTTGCCTACAACGCTTGGGCGCACAAAAGGTTTCCTGCGTGTCGTGCATGACTGATGGGATTTCCAAGAGTCGTTCAGACCACACCCGGTTCTTTTTTTATGCACCAGTCACGCATCCATCCTGGGTGACTCCTGGGGAGCCAGCCCCGAAGGAGGCCCAGGGCACGGAACTTACAGGCCGGTGGGGATTCCCGGCTTGGCACAGCCGAGCGGACCTCACTAATCCACACCCACCGGCTACCAACCCCGGAGTTCACGAGACACCTTGGAACCACATAATAGATGAGAAAACAGGGCGAAAAACACGGGAAAGAATCGGAGGTTAACGAGACATTTCCTGCTCGTTGTGTGTGTGATCTAAGACTCTCAATTAACCTCTCTGATCTCTGCTTTCTCGGGTTATGTGATGCGGCCTGTTATAACAGGTACCCTGTGAGGTGTTCACGAAGACTGGAAATAGTTCTAACGCTCTCCGACTATGGGACACGTATTATATTTGAGATATTCTGCTCAGCATTTTATATTCGTCACTTAACCTCCCACCCATTACCTTGTGTGTGTGCTTAAGGTACTTAATCCCTGCGAGGGACAGGTACACCGTTATCCCCATTTTATAGATAAGCAGACTGAGGGCTCAGAGGAGTTTAGTAACCTGTCCAAGGTCACACAGCTTCAAAGTGGCAGAGCTGGGGTTCCAAGATCTCGCAGAACGATGATTCTCTGGATGAAGGAAAGGAAACACGACAGAAGCTAACTGGCCTGGCTGGCAAAGTTGTTGAGCAGCGCTTGGCGTTTTAAAAATTGTTTATTTATTGGTTTGTTTTAATTATTTAAATGTTTGTTTATTTTTGAGACAGAGCAAGAGATGGAGTGCAAGCAGGCGGCAGGGGCAGGGGTGGATGGGACAGAGGGAGACACAGAACCTGTCCAAGGTCACACAGAGCAAGACCCCGTCGCGGGACTCAAACCCATGAACCACGAGATCACGATCTGAGCCAAAGTCGGACACATAACCGTCTGAGCCACCCAGGTGCCTCCGTGTGTGGCATTTTTAAGACCATCAATGTACCCAGTGCTGCGCTGAGAGCCTGCGGAGCTGACGGGGCGCGGGGGTTACCAACACCACGCCGGCCAACACCTTAGGAAGGAGGGCCCGCAGCTCCGCGGGGAGGCTGAGCAGCACGGGACACTCGGCCAGGAGTCCCGGGGGGGCCTGGGTCTGAGCCTCGCTACCTTCCAGGCCTTGCTCCGCTCACACTTGTCCTTACTGCCTGCATGCGAAACACCAGCCCAGGGCACAACGGCTCTCCTGTTGCTGCTGTTGCTGACTTTCTAAGAAGTGACGGGGAACCCGTCCCCGGAGGGTGGATGGAAGGGGACACAGAGGGGTCTCGCGCTGCAGGGACGGCACCGCCACAGCCCTCCTGAGGTGCCCCGGCTGGACCTTCCTCGGAGCCCTTCACGTATCACAGAGGCTCATGTTCTCAAGGTCACAGCGAGCAGCCCCGCTGGAACTCGGACTCTGGTATCCAGGCTCCATGGTCACTCTCCCCTCAATCCTAGACCGTGAACTTCCGCTCTGCCTATCCTCAGGCCTTGCCCCAACACCCAAGTGTCATCATGTATCTTGTTGGGGCGCCTGGGGGGCTCAGTTGGCTAAGCGTCTGACTCTTGATTTCGGCTCAGGTCATGATCTCACGGTTGGAGTGATGGAGTGAGCACTGACAGCGTGGAGCCTGCTGGGGACTCTCTCTCTGCCCCTCCCCTGCTCTCTCTCTCTCAAAATAAATAAATGAACATTTGCATATCTTGTCGAAGGGGCCAGATAAGAACAGAAAGTTCTTTTAAGAAGTTGCGCGGATGAGTCATACTTTCCTCAACAGTGTTTTGGTTGTTTCCATCTATTTAACATGAGCAAAAATTTTACGATCACATTCCTGTAGAGAGACCATCACACACCTGTGATTAGATATCAGGAGGGTGACTTCCTACCTGCGTAATCAGAAGCAAGGCTCCTCTACCTGGCTTTTGGAAGCTGGGTTCGTCTGAGCTTGATGTGGATTTGTTCTGACTGGGGGCACGGCTCATGGATGGAGTGAGGAATTTATTGTCCACAATGTTGTATGTTTCAGGCCGGGCCAAAATGGCTTCCAAGCTGCCTCAAGATGGCAGGTGCCCGAGGTGATGCACCCTGCAAGGCGCTGGCTGCAGGGAGTCTAGGGCTGAATTGTGCAGTGTGTTCAGAATTGTTGATGATGGGATTTCCCATCAGGCCACTCTCTTTGTAAGGCCCATTCTGGAGGAAGGAGGCAGTATGCAGGCCACAGGTGCAATGATTAAGCTCAAAGTTGGGTCCTGTCTTGAGTCCACCATTTACCGTATGGTGGTCGTGTTCCTCATTTATTCATAGAATGGGGGTGTAACACGACCTCCCTCCCCACAGGGTCATTGGCAAGATTCAAAGATTATATACATTCAGGACAGCTCCTGGTTTGTGGTTGGCCCTCAAACCACAACAGCGATGACTCAGTAATTGTTACATGATGATGATGATGGTCATCATGTTAGACGTCCACAGAGAGTTGGAATCACAAAGCCGAAGTCTCTCAAATGCCATGTTAACTCTTCAAGCCAAACCAACTGTCTACATAATATTTTGGATCTTAATGGTTCAGAAATAGAGCTGGTAAGAGGAACTTTCCCCCCAACCTACCAAGGGCTGTGCTCACCTCACCCCTCCGGAGAGCCAACACAGTGTGTCTTAAGTAGCTTTTATTGCGCACTCCATTGGGATACTATTTTTGACGATTATCCCGGTGTATGTGCACAACTTATCAGTATATATTTTCATTTATAGTTGTGTTATTTAGCTGTTGTAAATTATTCATACATTATGTACATGTATTAGGTTGAACTATATGAAACTGCCATTTTTGTAGGTCATCACACACAAATATCTACAATTTCACGTGGCTCAACCCCCTGGAGATTTTCAAAATTAAAATAGTAGGAGGCGCAAATTTATTTATTTTTTTTTTGTATAACACACATACATCGGAGCTCTGATCCTTTTTGGTGACCTTGGGAGAAATATTTGCCGGAGCAAAGCTTGATTTCCTCATCCCTGGAGGTAGCAATAGCCCCAACTTCACAGCATTAGAGGGAGATTTAAAAAATAACACAGCAGCGTCTGGATGGCTCGGTGGGTTAAGCGTCCGACTCTTGATTTCAGCTCAGGTCATGATCTCCTGGGGCATGAGTTTGAGCCCTGAGTCGGGCTCTGCGCTGACCGCATGGAGCCTGTTTGGGATTCTCTCTCTCTCTGCCTCTCACCTGCGCATGCTTTCTCTCTGTGTCTCAAAATAAATAAATAACCTTTAAATAAAAAGTAATACGTGTGTATGAATTACTTATTGTAATAGGGTGTAATCAGACTTAAACCCTTTCTAGCTCAACATTCTAAATCTATTTTCAGACTTAAACCCTTTCTAGCTCAACATTCTAAATCTATTTACATGATACACTCGTTTCACAAAACTGGAGCCGCACTTGCCCGTCCCTTGCTCACCTAACAACGCGGGATGATGTTTTTGTACAATCCTCGGCGTCACGCGGAATGACCGCCAAACACCCCATCGTATGTATTTTTTAAAATTTATTTTTGAGAGACAGAGAGAGGCAGGGGAGGGTCAGAGAGAGAGGGAGACACAGAATCCGAAGACAGGCTCCAGGCTCTGAGCCGTCAGCACAGAGCCCAACGTGGGGATTGAACCCACGAACCGTGAGATCATGACCTGAGCCGAAACCAGATGCTTAACCGACGGAGCCACCCAGGCGCCCCTCGTGTGGATTTTTAACGACTGTGAAGCTGCGCCTTTATTCATGGCCGTTGGGTGGTCTGGACCTTCTCTCATCCTCGTGGTTTGAGCCGGGTGCAAACCCTTCTCCTGACGGTTTGTAGGGTAAATCCCCGACCCAGGCGGTGTTTTCTTCGGGCCCCGCCCTGCCCTTTCCCTCCCTCCGCTTTGGGAGGGGAAAGTTTGTTTGAAATGGTGGGAGCAGCTCTGGGCTGTGGATCTGGGGGTGTGGAGCTGGGCGGGGCTCTGCTGGCCCAGGGACAGCGGGAAATCCAGATGCAGGGGCTGATTATGCATGCTGATGGAAACCCAGATAACAAAACCTTTCTTGCAGATAGTTTTAAAGATGCCCTTCTTTTGTGATTTTAATATGTCCCTGCCCCACCCACCCTCTGCCACCTTTTTCCAGTTGGAAGGCTGCAAACAGCCGGAGAATCTGCAACCCGTATCTTCCCTCCTACCTCCCTTCCTTGACTATTTTCAGCCCATCTGAAAGGTCCGGTGTTGAGCCTTGTTTTTTCTTTCTGGGGAGTGAAAGACAAGTTGCGGATTTTTCACAGGTTTGGACGCAGAGGAAGGGCTCAGGGAAAGCGAACTTGTCCCTAAACTGGTCTGGGCGCCTGCCCCGTGCTGGAGCTGGGGCCCAGGGCCGGACGCTCACTTTTGGAGATTTGAGGGTGAAATGCAAAGAAAGCAGAACAGGATGGAGGCGTAGGGTGGGGCTGAGCCTTCTCCGGGGCACCTCTCGGAGCCCTGGGTGGGGGTGGGGGTGTCACCGCAAGAGGAAATTAAATCCTGCTGGGGAAGGGCGCCCCACTCTCGGGGGAAGACGGCCACACTCCAATCCTTGCAAGAGCCAGTGCGACACTACCCACAGACACCAGTGCTCTCCAGGAAAGCGGGAGAAGCAGGCTCTTGGCTTGGCTTTGGGGGTGCTGGGCGGTGAGCAAAAGCACCCCCAGGAGGCGGCAAGACCACCCCCACTGTTTCCCCCCCCTGCACTTGTCTGTACCTGGACTCTGGCTCACTGGCTCTCTCTCTCGCTCTCTCCCTCTCTCTCTCTCTCCTCTCCCCACTCGCCAAGCCCCAAACAGCTTCGGAGCCTTTGATGTGCCCCTCCCTCTGCCTGGAACATCTCACCCCAAATCTCAGGGCGCCCCAAATCAGGCTGGCTGCTTCTTGACTTGAACTCCAAGGTTTATCTCCAACGACCCAGGTTTATCTTTCTTCACCGGGTTTATCGCTCCCTGAAGTCTGTATACTTTCTGCTCCTGATCTGTTTCCCTTCCTCACCAGGTGTTCTCGGTGCCTGGAAGACACCAGATGCTCTGAGGGTGAATGACGTGTCTCTTGGGGCGCCCCTCACCAAGGTCCGGTGCAGAGCACGTCTGGGGCGGGGCCCGGGATTCTGCATTGGGGACCAGCTGCCGGGGCTGGGATGCTGCTGGGGGACAAGGAGCAGGGTTCCAGAGTGTTCTCTGTGGTATAAACCCTAGGCGGGTGGGGGGTGGGGAGGGGGGATCAGCACAGGCTCCTGAGGAGCCCTGGGCAGGGAGTAAGAAAGTGTAAGCAGCTTGGCATCCCTGGTTCTAACCTTTCATTCGGGTCCTGACACTGAGCACTGTGGGGTGTGGGGGTCGTCCCTGGTCCCTGCCTCATTACTGACCTTCACGCCACACCTACTTTGCCCCCGACCTGACAGTTCTCCCCAAGCTTGGGTGATCTTCCAGAGCTCGAAAGGGGGTTGCCTCGTCCCTCATACTCCTGCCTACCCCTCAGCCTGGCACCGGACAGGCGCTCAAAAGCGTTTGCTGGGTGAGGGGCAGAGTCCCAGGATCAGGAGCCAATTTCCCCGGGCTCTAAGGTCCCTTTGGCCTCGCCCCCCATCTGCAAGTGGGAGCCTCTCCAGTGGATTGGAAAGAGGTTTAGTTCTTGCCTTTATTCTGCAAGAAGTTCTGCATAAAGGTCTTTTTTATAAAATTTTTAATGTTTTTTATTTATTTTTGAGAGACAGAGAGAGTAAGACAGCGGAGGCAGGGGGAGGGTCAGAGAGACAGGGAGACACCGAACCGGAAGCAGGCTCCAGGCTCTGAAGTAGCTGTCAGCACAGAGCCTGATACGGGGCTCGAACCCACGAACCATGAGATCATGACCTGAGCCGAAGCCGGACACTCAATCAACTGAGTCACCCAGGCGCCCCTGCATAAAGCTCTTAAATGGAACACTGCTGTCAGAGATCACTGGTGGGTCACCGGGGACAGGACTGTTAAGCGCACACATCAGAGTGAGAACAAAACTGCTCTCAGAATCCAGAAGGGTCATTCTCATGCCCCCAGGTTTGGAAAGCACCTGCCTACCTGGGCCCCTGGGGGGCTCAGTTGGTTAAGCGTCTGACTCTTGATTTTGACTCAGGTCATGATCTCACAGTTCGTGAGTTTGAGCCCTGTATCAGGCTCTGCGCTGACAGTTTGGAGCCTGCTTAGGATTCTGTGTCTCCCTCTTTCCCTGCCCCTCCCCAGGTCATGCTCTCTCTCTCTGTCTCTCTGTCCCTCTCTCAAAATAAATAAAAGAATATTAAGAAAAAACAAGCATCTGCATACGGGTGGCCAGCTCCTTTTCCCTCTGCTCCACGGGGATGCTGGAAACCTTGAGTCTAGAGCAGCGACTCTATCTCAGGGAGCCCTGGAACTGTGTGGGTGCCTGGGGTGCTTGTCACAGAGGCTGGGGGGCAGCTGGCATTCACGTGCCCTCCAAGACCCAGAGCAGCTGTCCTCTAAGAGCTGCTCTGCCCACGTGACTTTGAATGCCCATCCCCCCCCCCCCCCGGGTCCAGCCAAAGAACCAGTTTACCATAGACCCTGATTCTGTGTGAAATGGCGGCGACATGAAATATTTTTCTCATAGTGTCGGCACCTTCAGGATTTCTGAGAAAGACAAGCACCGTGTAAGATGAGGGGAAATACGGTTTTTTCCGTTTGGGACAATTTGCAAGTCGTTCACCATTTTGGAGGCTTGTGTCCCCGATGGCATGGTCGCCGCCTCCTTGGCTCTCGTCCCTGCTAGGCTGTGAGCTCCCAGGGGCGGCCCTGCACGTGGCTGCAGGCTCAGAGCCCGTCTGCCCTCGCAGCCTGGTTTGGGCCCTTCCCAGCTGTGTGTCCTTGGGCGAGTCTTCAGCCTCTCTGAGCCTCGGTTTCTCCGGCTGTCGGTGGCATATCCCAAAGTCCAACTGCCTAGGCTGGATGCGGAGATGCGGTGAGGGGGTCGGGGCTGTGTGCCAGCCCTGCGATGGGCGCACACAGATTACAACCGTCATTCAAGACGCGGAGAGTAAATGGATGGATGGATGCAGGGGTGAAGCGGACCTCGGGAGGGCGTGTCTTTTATGTTGTGTCCATGGTATGTAGTGGTCTTTAGTGGGGTCAGGGGTCCCGGTGAACACACACCTACACCCACCCCCCAGCCACACACACACACACACTCACACACACTCACACACGCACACATAGGGGCCAGGACAAGACCCCTGGGCTCCCTCCCTCGGCACCTGCCGTTGCTCTGAGGCTGAGTGTGGGGGAGGCCGTAAACCAGCCCAGCCAGCCCACCCCCCAGCGTGGCCTTGAGGAGCAGGGCCCGTGCCAGGGGTCGGGAGGCTGTGGGCGCCAGTCCAATGCCCTCGTTTAGTAACTGAGTGCCCTTGACCTGTTGACTCCACTTCCTCACCAGTAGGCCACTAGTGATTAGATTTGCTGGGGAGGGTGGACGGGGACCCCATACCCCTTCCACTCCCCTGTTCCTGGCGCTCACGCCTGGAGCGGGGGCCGGGGAGCGGGGCTGTGAGACAGGACCGGACAGGAGGCAGGAGCAACGGGGGCACGGACGCCTGTGGAGGCATCTCCCCCGGCGGGAACCCTCGGGCCCTCACCAGCACGCAGGTGCGTGTCGCAGGTACAGGTTTGGGGCTGGAAGGAGGTCTTCCCGGCAGAGAGAGCAGGAAGCACAAGCCGGCCAGCGCCGGGCACTCGCCTCACATCCGCTGGCCAAACACCAGTGACTGTTCCATTCGGGAGGATGGGACCAGCCAGAAACGCCCCCTTGCCCACCCCGTCCTTGAGAAGACGTCCCACCTGACATGGACGTGCGGTGGGGCTCAACCCAAGGTGATGGCCCCACACTTCGGGCACCTGCAAGAGTACGCTGGCTTCCCGCAACACCCACGGGTTCAAACCGGTGGACTGGGCGCCTCCTGTGTGCAGAGGAGACAGCCGTGAACAGGACAGCGCCCTCGTCTTCGTGGCGATGCCCAGGTGGGAAGGGCAGGAAACCTGGTGCCAGTCAGAAGGCTTCCTCCGCGCCAGGCACAGCCAGGTGACAAAGCGCTTTCTCTGCATTCATTTCACGTAGACGGGAACTGGAGATTTGTCCAAGACCTCACCGCTGGAAAGGGCTAGAAGCAAGATGGACACCTTGGTCTGTGTCCCCCAGAGCTTGTGCTCCTAGATGTGCCGTGTTGGTCTCTCTCCCTGCAGCCACTGGGAACGCCCCGAACTGGTATCTGACGGCTCTGGAGGTCCGAAGTCTGAAATGGTCTCATTAGTACCCAAGCCAAGATGCTGGCAGGCGTGTGACCCTGGAAACTCTCAGTGGCTCTTGTTTCTTGGGTTTCTACTGGCTTTCCTCTGCGTTCCTGCCTTGTGGCTCCTGGTTCCTTCAGCAAAGCCAGCGGTGCGACCTCTTCCAATCTCTCTGCCTCGACCATTCTGCCTTCTTCTGATGAGGACCCTGTGGTGACCTGGCATCCACCCGAATAACCCGGGAGAATCTCCCCTCCTCTCGAGGCCCTTAATTTAATCACATCTGCAAAGTCCCCTTTGGCACGTCAGGCGACACAGTTACGTATTCTGAGCCTCACCGCATGGACATCTTCTGGGGCCATCTTTTTATTTTTTTAATGTTTTTTATGGTTTTTATTTATTTTTGAGAGACAGGGAGAGACAGCACAAGCAGGGGAGGGTCAGAGAGAGAGGGAGACACAGAATCTGAAGCAGGTTCTAGGCTCTGAGCTGTCAGCACAGAACCGGATGCAGGACTTGAACCCACAAACCGTGAGATCATGACCTGAGCCGAAGTGGGACGCTTACCTGACTGAGTCTCCCAGGTGCCCCGGGGCCATCATTTCATTCTGCTCCTCCCTCCTCCCCTATGGCGTGGATAGTAAGGAAGAGTGGGGTGCCCAGTACTGCTGTGCATCCTAGATCCGTTAGGTGCTCTCTCTGTGCCTTTGTTTCCTCATTTGTGTAATGGGGGTGACGGTGGTGTCTGGGGGCTGTCGCAGGAGGAAGGAGGTTGGTGATGAAGTGCTGACCTTGAGTTGGGCACAGAGGAACCACTGGCTGTCGGGCCAGCCTGCGTGGGCACTTAAGGCCGCCCATGATTGGCTGCACATTTGGGGGAAGTCCCCTGCCCACCTGTGGCCGCCCCATCGGGACCGTTTCCCGATTCTTCCACGTGACTCTGAAGTTCCCTTTCGGTTTTGACATCTGATCCATCTGTGGCCCTGTGTGTGTGTGTGTGTGTGTGTGTGTGTGTGTGTGAGTGTGGATGGGACAGAGACCGGGAGAGACGCTCTGTGAAATGTTTATATTTTATGCCTTTTGATGTCATTCCAGTCCAACCAGATCTGAAATCATGCAACAGGAAGCTCCTTTAAATGTTTAATTTGTTGTTTTTCTCAGGAATGATTATTTCCACATTGAGCCCAGAGACACTCAGGGCTCATCCTGTCTTCCCTCCTCTGACCGGTCCTGAATCTCCCCGGGGTGGGGCTGTTTGCTGCTGACAGTCAGGAGGGCTTTGCACCAACAACTCCTGGGATCAGCAATCGCCCCAGAAGAGTGATGTGCAGAGAGGGCTGGTCCACGTGTCCTCGGGGAGATTTGGGGAACCCTTTGCAGCTTGTCTTGGGGAGTCTGGGGCGAGGGGACCACTTAGAAGAAACCCAACCTGTCGAATTCCTTGCTAAGAGAAGCAATGGTATTTTACAAGATGGCCTGAGAGCGGGGGGCTGGGTTAAGCGTGGGGTGTCACAAACTGCATTTCTCTTGAAGAACTTTCTCAGGGTTTAAGTTTTTAAGCCAAAAGCTTGGTCCTGGTGTTTTTGAACAATGGAGCGAAGGGGGGAAATCACACAGATCTAATAAGAACCGAGGTGAGAGCTACTTGTGGTTTTTAAGAAACTTAAACCCCAAACAAGCCAGAGGTGGCTCCGGGCAGCATCCCTGGCCTCCGGGCTGCTAACGAGGAGGTTATAGGGACCGAGCTGGGGACTGTTTGGAGGTGGGGTGGGTTGATGCCTGACCCCAAGTCTCCTCCAAAGGCTTGTTTTCTACAAGTGAAGGGGGAGCCCGGAGCACCTCTCCCAGCACAGCCTGGTCGGCTGGAGCTCTCCGTCCGCATCGAGGCTGAGCACCAGCCCCTGGGGGGCTGCGGAGAGAACTGAGTCCACCGTTGCATGGGGTCCTGTCACAGGGGGACTTCCTGAGGGCCCAGAAGGGGTAGGGGCACGATGGCGTACCTCGGGACAAAGCACATAACGCTCTGTGCCTCAGTTTCCTCATGTGTAAAAGGAGCGTGGCTTTCAGCTCACGATGGTGTCTCAAAGGTGAAACGAGCTCCCAGGGGCAAGAAGGTCCTAGTGAACAGCAGCTGTAGGACTGGCAGGCGGAACTGGCTCTATTGTTTGTCTTCTTTGTTTTAATGTTTATTTTTGAGAGGGAGAGAAAGAGCATACCCGCGTGGAAAGGGACGGAGGGGCAGAGAGAGGGGGCAGAGGATCGAAAGCAGGCTCCAGGCTCTGAGATGCCAGCAGACGTCTGGACACGGGGCTTGAACTCACGAGCGGTGAGCTGGTGACCTGAGCGGAAGTCAGACACTTAACCGACCGAGCCACCCGGGTGCCCCTCGTTTTCTCATCATAACTGGAGGTTCGAAACCTTGATTGCATTGGCATCTTGATCCAGATGCTCCTTTGTCGAGGGGCTGTCCTGCGTCCCCTGGGACATTTAACCTCGTCCCTGGCCTTTACCTACTGGAAGCCACTAGCTCCATCTCCTTCCTTGAGCCTGGACAGCCCCAAACATCTCCAGGCATATTGCCAAGTGTCCTGCACCTCATTTAACCGAGTTACAACCAAAATGCATGCTTATTGTAAACAAAAGCAAAACCAAAACAAAAAACTTGTGTCAGACAATATAAAAGACCGTCAAAAAAAAGCCCACAAAAAACTATCCAGAATGTCCAATTTAACTACTGTTTTAACTGTATACATTTACAGAGATTTTTCTATGCAAACACACACACACCATATATGAATTTAATTTTTAATACAAACGATCATCTCTATATATGCTGTTATATATGTTTTTTCTTTTAAATAATATTTTTATTTGACTAAGTTTTTCTAAAAATTTCACAAGGAGTGCGTGCTTATTGTTAACAGGTTGAATACAGAGGTCTGTGGAGAAGGACATATTCCTTCCCTCCTACCTGGAACCCCCTCACTCTATTACTGTTGTTGCTAATAATGGCCGCTGTTTATACGAAGATTTTTTCGGTGCCACCAGGCCAGCGCCACGCCCCCTGCATGACCATTCAGGCCCCACTGCATCCCTTCTGAGATGGATTCGCTTGCTTTCCTTCTGCTGACCAGACACAGACACTTAGGCACAGAGAGGGCTCCCCGTCGCCCGGTGACGCTGTTTCCAGATTGACCAGATGCTATGTCATTGATGTCCCACAAGGCAGTGGATGTCAAACTTGCCCCTACGTCAGAATTCCCTGGAGGGGCTTGTTAAAACACAGACCACTGAGCCCGCTCCCTTCTGACTCTGTAGGTCCTAGCCAGGGTCTGACAATGTGCATTTCTAATAAATTCCCGAGTAATCCATGGAACACATTTGAGAACCACTGACCTTGATCCATCGATCTCAAAGTGTGCGTCAGACCCGGATTAATCTGTGGTCAGCCTGGGTGGACAGATCACAGATGACCTGAAACAGCAGACCAAGACGTCTGGATTTTCTTGGTCACCTGTTTCTGGGCAAGGTGCTTTTTCGGGAGGATTTGAAGCAGGCCAGCACCAAGCTCGGGAAGGCATTGCAGAAAAACGTCTCTTTGAAGGAGTTGATGATGAAGAAAGTTTCATCTTTGCAAACCAAAGGTGAAATGCCCCATCAAAGCGCAGTCAAGAAATGAGCCCAGCCTGACTGAGAAAACAGTGCAGCTGCTGATTTAAAAATAGCACACCATGGGGCGCAAGGCTGGCTCAGTCGGTAAGTGTCTGGCCCTTTGATTTTGGCTCAGGTCATGATCTTGAGGTTTGTGAGTTGGAGCCCTTCGTCGGGCTCCATGCCGACAGTGCCTGCTTAGGATTCTCCCTCTCTCTCTCTCGAAATAAAGAAATAAAGTTAAAAAAAGCTTGGGGCGCCTGGGTGGCTCAGTCGGTTAAGTGTCCGGCTTTGGCTCAGGTCATATCTCAAGGTTCGTGGGTTCGAGCCCCGCGTCAGACTCTGTGCTGACAGCTCAGAGCCTGGAGCTGCTTCAGATTCTGTGTCTCCCTCTCTCTCTGACTCTCCCCTGCTCACGCTGTCTCTCTCTGTCTCTCAAAAATAAATAAAAAACATTAAAAAAAAAACCAAAGCAAAAACAACAACAGCAGCAGAATAGCCCTATGCGGAAGGAGACTTCCGAGCCACGGCGGCTGAGCACAAGTGATGACGAGGACATCTGGGGATGCGGGGGTGTGGGCTGTGCGGTAGGCGGGGCTCTGTGCGCTCTCATGCCGGTATGATAATCGTATAATAACGTACTATTATCATGCTCATATGTATTACACACCTAATACCTCACGTTAAATCGCGTACAAATGTGCTGTGGCTCATGAGAGGGGATGTCCGTCATCGCAGGTGTGTAGACGCAAACACGTCATCAGTCACGCGTGTGTCTGGAGAGAGAAAGCGACTTGAGGAGCGTGTGAGCGGAGAATCTAAGGGAAGATATTCAAGTGTTCAGGGTCATTGTTTTTTTGCTTTTTGTGTGTTTTGCAGGGGGGGGGCATCTTTTAGTATGGGTTTTTTTTTAAGTTTATTTATTTTAGAGACAGAGAGAGAGCAGGGTAGGGGTAGAAAGAGGAGGAGAGAGAGGATCCCAAGCAGTACAGAGCCTGACATGGGCCTCAAACTCAAGAACTGTGAGATCATGACCTGAGCCAAAACCAAGAGTCAGATCTTAACCAACTGAGCCACCCCTGCACCCTGGTGGGGGTGGGGGGCGGGGCGCAGCGTTTCCAAATCAAAAGTTGGGGGAAACCAAGGTATGGCCTATACCCTGGGCAAATCAGCAGGTCATGTCTGGTTCAGGAGCCTCTGATTTATGACTTTTGCATGAAACCATCTGACACAGAGGGAACTTCCTGCTCTTACCTCTGTGAAGGTTTTCTGACTCCCTGAGAGATAAGCCAGCCACCTGTTCAGGCCACTGGGTTAGACGCAGGTGTCTGTTTGCCTTCTCTTAACTAGGCTATGAGCGGAGAAAGTGCTGTTTCCTGCTCATTCTGGCTTCTGTCTCCCGCTCTGTCCTGTGTTATTAGGATTAGAATGAGCTGCTAGGAAGATAAAGCCCCCAAATCTCCCAGGCACCCCGAACAAGTGTTTATTTTAATTGCACGCCTAAAAGGCCAGCAGGAGGGGCACCTGGGTGGCTCAGTCACTTGGCTGGATTCTTGATCTCGGCTCGGACCACGATGTCTCGGTGTGTGAGATCGAGGCTCACGTCAGGCTCGGGGCTGAAAACTCAGACGCTGCTTAGGATTGTCTCTCTGCTTCTTCCCTGTCCGTGCGCACGCTCTCTCTTTCTCAAAATAAATAAAGAAATAAACATTTAAAAAATGTATCAAAGGTCTGCAGGAAGGGGGTCAGGTCTGGAGGGGCCAGGACTCCACTCCATGGAGTCAACCCTTCTGTAGTTTGGTCCCACTCCCCAAGGCTTTCCCTCCCAACGGTCACTCCTAGATCAAGATGGCTTCCGGGGCTCCGTCCATTGCATCCACCTTCTCACCGCCAGGAAAGAGGAAGGAAAAGAGAACAAATCAGGGAGAGGCTCTGTGACTCCCCAGAAGCCTTCATTTGCATCTCATTGGATAAATTTCATCACAGGGCCGCGGCTAGCTGCAAAGGAAGCTGATAAATGGTGTCTTTATTCCAAGAGACCCGTGCCTCCCTGAAGAGCTGGGTTTAGTTCCTGCAGAGGAAGAAAACGGTGACCCTGAGGAACAGACAGAAGTCTCTGCCACACCTAACGCTTCAGAGGGCCTGGCAGATACTCCACCAAAGATCAGCAGACTACACCCCACCGACCAGATCCGGCCAGCTGCCTGTCTGTTTAGAGCCCATGAGCTATCAACAGTGCTCTCATTTCTCAGCAGTTACGTTGAAGATGGTTCTCCAAGAACCACACGTAACAGCCGCCCTGTCGCCTCTCAGCCAGGAAAGCCTAAAACATTTACCACCTGGCCCTTTAAGAAACAGTGAGCTGACCCGTACCAGGTACTTAATAAATTTTTTTGAAAGATTTACCTTTTCAAGTATTTCCCAGCCATCCGCCAGGGGCCAAACCTTGGAGACGCAGCAGCAAGCTGTCCCCACGGGGGCTCGAGACTAGGGGGAGGCAGAGATGAATAAGGAACAAGACGTAATTAATTATAGTCATGCTTCGTGCTCTGAAAAAGTGTGGGTGCCGGTACAGGAAGGGGGAAATGAGTGTATGCGGGGCCCCCAGGGAGGGGCTGCAGAACTGGTTAGCTGAAATCTCAAACAGCAGCCGGCCTGGTTGGCCTGGTGAGGTGTGCACGCCGTGGAAGGGAAAGCATTCCAGGCACAAGAAAGAACGTGGATGGAGGCCGGGAGGAGCAAGACGCGGTGTCATCAGAAGTGACGAATGGCCGGGGTGCGGTGCTGTGTGGGAATGACAGGAGAGGGGAGAGAGGCGGCGGAGACGCGAGGAGACCCTTCCCCAGGGAGACGGCGGGGACCTCCCAGCCGGAGGGATCCACGTCGTCTCTGTGCGTTGCCTCCTGTTTCCAGCAGCTTCTCAAATGCGTGAAATAGCCGTTTCTAGAATGTACCCACTGTCCTTTCTTTTCATTCCCACCGCCTTCCCTTGAGTCTCTTATAGAAAAAACAAATGTAGGGATTCCAGAAAGACTGGTCCAGCCGCATGGAAAGCGGCCCAGGAAACTGCTTGGTGACGGCAGCAAATGCGCTAAGAAAATTATCCTGTAATTGAAGGGAAAATTTTTTGTTAGGACTGTTGAAGAGTTCCACAACTTCTTTCATGTGCCGCTCGCTCCGCACGTTAATTAATTCAGGAGGCTTCCCAAGCCTCCAGGTGCACTATCTCTCGTAGGGATCAGGCCTTCTGCTGCAGGTGGGGAAACTGAGGCGGGAGAGACCCTGGGCTGCGAAACTCGGGAAAGTCCTGCCTCAGAGAGCTGCTTTCTGCACGCTTCAAGCCTCAGGAAAGAGTGAAAGAGTTTCACCTTTTAAAAAATGTGTTTTTGTTATAAAACTGGTTAAATCACGTTTTATATGTAACTTTGAAAAAAAATCTACATATAAACACATGAAAATTTATGACTTATTTTTATATCACAACTGACTATGGAAAATCTTGATGTGCCTGCTGGGTTGTTCTTTTTCTTTTCTTCTCGTCCCTTCCCTTTCCTTTCTTTTCTTTTCCTGAGTTTATTTATTTGAGAGAGACGAGACTGTGTGAGTGGGGGAGGGGCAGAGAGAAGGGGGAGAGAGAGAATCCCAAGCAGGCTCCGCGCTGCCAGCACAGAGCCTGACGCGAGGCTTGAACTCATTAAACCGTGAGATCATGACCTGAGCTGAAAGCAAGAGTCAGATGCTTAACAACTGAGCCACCCAGGTGCCCCAATTCTCCTTTTTCTGATACTTACCTGAAACCCAGCACAAACTAGCTTAAACAAAAACGGTAATGAGCTGGCTGTCACAGAGGAGAAAGTCCAGGAGGTAGGCAAGCCTGGTCCCAAGGGCTTCCGTGACGTCACAAGCGTGCTCTCTCTCCTCGGGCTTCCTTGTTCTCTTTCTCATTGTCTCACTTTCTCAACTTTTCTCTCTCTCTTCTGCTTTCTAGAGTCTCTGTCGAGGCAGCCATCAACAACTCATAGAGGTTTACTGCAAACTCAAGGCGAAGACGGGTTCTTTTTTTCAGTAGGTCCAGGAAAATCCCCAAAGCCATGAATATGGAGACACATCTCAAATGGGTTTGCTCATCACTCTGATAAGGCGCCTCCCCTGGGCGTTTGCAAGAGACATTTGTAAAGTTTCTAATTGCTTTCAGCTGTAGTTTTCGTTTTTGTCTTTGTCACTGCACTGTTCCTTTGGAACTATGTAGAAAAACAGACACGCACCAATCATTGATTATCCTACAAGCCTGGTGACCCAAGGGGCCCAATCGATGGCCAAGAAAAACAGTCATCGGAGCCTGCAGGGGTGAGGTGAGGCTGTGGGTGTCACCTGTCTTTGTGTGGAAAGGAACTTTCGGGTAAGGAAGGTACCTCTGCCCCCTTCCCTGCTCTCCACGGAGGCACCAGCCGCCTTCACCTTCAGGCTTAGCAACTCTGGGAGGGAGGCAGCCCGGCCCAGCTGCGGGGCTCAGAAATGCCAGCAGGAGGAAGAGCATGGTTTGCCGAGAGAGCATGAGTCGTCACTTCTTGCTTTTCCTCTTTCCAGTTCAGAGCAAAAGGCACCGCCTTCTCCTGGAGGCAATGTCAGGTTCTTTTCCAAAAGTGAAAAGTGATCTTTGCTCTCTGCGCTGTGTTGATCTTCATTTTAGTGGCCTCCAGGCGAGCGCAAAGAGATCTCAATTTCCGGGATGGGAGAGCAGAGAAATGTAATAATTGAGGGGCTACGGCCCAAAATTTGGTATGGATGATTTGTTTAAATATTCTTTGGGTCTGTTTAAACATTCCAAATAACCAAAATTACATCCTGGGGAGGCGGTAGAGTGCGTGTTCGAACGGCCAAGTGCGTGGGTCAGGAATACACCCGTTCGGTCCTGGTTTTGCGGTATAGCAGACTGAGAACTTGGACCAGCTCCTTATTCTCCATAAGCCTCAGTTTACTTGCATAAAAAATGGACATAGCAAACCTTTGCCATGGAGCTGTTGTGTCTGGAAAGGGTATGGTGCCCGATACACACTTGAGTGTGTGCGTAGGTGCAGAGGAGAAAGCCTGGGACACGCCGGCTCACGAAATTGAAGTGATTAGTATAATAATAATAATTTGCAGAGTAGGAGTGTTACTGGATGGCAGACACAGGGGCCAGGCTCTCTAAGGTCAATGACCCGGCTCTGCCGCTCTCCAGCTCTGCGACCTACTTAGAACGCCGCTCGGTGCGGGGTGAGCGCGCATGCGTGTTATTCTGTCATCGCGAGCAGTTCCGTGTTACTCTATTTTTCTTATAATATTCTTTTCTTTTCTTTTTTTAATGTTTTTTATTTATTTTTGAGAGACAGAGAGACAGCATGAGCAGGGAAGGGGCAGAGAGAGAGAGAGAGAGACAGAACCAGAAGCAGGCTCCAGGCTGTGAGCTAGCTGTCAACACAGAGCCTGTTGCGGGGCTCAAACCCACAAACCGTGAGATCATGACCTGAGGCGAAGCCAGATGCCTAACCGACTGAGCCACCCAGGCGCCCCAGGTCTGTGTTATTCCATTGCAAGAGCGTATTCCTCCTGAGCGGAGACTTGGGCCGGGTCCCCACTACCTCCCTAGTTCCGACAGTGGTGCTGAGCTCCTCATGGGGGTGCTCAGTGAATGTTCGCCAACGTCGTTGAAAAAGTGAAATGGAAAGGGATGGATCGTTCCAGTGTTCCTGTGCAGATAGAAGAATCCGGAACCCTCTGTGTGCGGAGCACTCCGAGGGGTCCGGAAGAGAAGCCTCTTTCCTTCGCATCCATGCAGGTGGCTTTCATGTCCAAATCTTGGGTCTCGAATCTACATGGTGCTCAGCAAATGGGATGCGAGGGCTCCGCAGGTCTCTGTGGACTCACAGCCCCGAACACCAGTGGTGTCTCCACCGTGCACCCTGCAGCAGGGTCACCGCTGAGTCAGGAGCCTGGGATCTCACAGGGGGACCCGCTGCGCTCCGTTCGATGGCATCTCCAGGGCCCTCCACATAGTCTACACTCAGGCGGGGCTGGTGACACGGTATTGACAATGACTACCCAGTGCTTCCAATTTGAGGGGTTTTGGGTTCACACGTCTGGCTGAAGGCGAGAGGGAGGACGTCCGTATTTTCCTTCTGGAGCTGGGCGCACAGGCTGTTGGAGGCAGAGCTGGATTCGAGGTTGGACCGGCTGAATAGCCACAGAGGTTGCTGGTACCCCCGGGACACTAACCCGGGCTGGTGTGATGACATTTTCTTTCGAAGATTAGGTGTGGCCCCCAGACTGCCTCGATAGGAGTGTGAGCCGGTGTGGGGCGCGGGGTGTGGAACATGGGGCATGGGTGTGGGGCCTGGGACGTGGGGCGTGGATGCGGGTGTGGGACGTGGAACGTGGGGTCGGGGCGTGGGTGTGGGGCGTGGGGCGTGTAGGAGGAGGGCGGCCGAACTGCTCTAGAGAACCACCCTCAGGGTCCCCCGTGGTATCGCTTCTTGGCACGAAGGCCGGAACCTGCATCCCGCTGGGGGAGGGAGCGATGTGCCAGGGGCATGGGCAGCCACAGCTTGAACAGGGCATGTCCTCCATAGCGCATTAGAAGCCATTTAAAATTTGTTTTTACTGTTTGTTTATTTTTGAGGGAGAGAAAGACAGAGCACAAGCAGGGGAGGGGCAGAGAGAGGGAGACAGAATCCGAAGCAGGCCTCAGGCTCCGAGCTGTCAGCGCAGAGCCCGCCGTGGGGCTCCCACGAACCAGGAGATCATGACCTGAGCCAAAGCCCGACGTTTAACTGACTGAGCCCCCCAGGCACCCCTAGAGCCCTTTTAAGACAAATTAAGACAAATATCAAGTATCAGGATACCATGGAGTAGAATGCCAGACTTCTTCATGTTTATTTATTTTAAGAGAGAGAAAGAAAGCACAACCTGGGGAGGGGCAGAGAGAGGGAGAGACAGAATCGCAAGCCGCTGCACGCTCTCAGCGCAGAGCCTGATGCGGGACTCGAGCTCACAAATTGTGAGATCATGACCTGAGCTGAGCTGAAGGGTCTGATGCTCAACCAACTACACCACCCAGGCGCCCCTTTTCTTTGCTGATTTTTAAGTTAAAAGGCAGGACTTGGTTTTTATTTTTTATTTAATTTTATTTTTTAAAGTATTTATTTTCAGAGAGGAAGAGAGTGTGAGCGGGGGAGGTGCAGAAAGAGAGTGAGAGAATCCCAAGCATCATGGAGCCTGGTACGGGGCTCAAACCCATGAACCGTGAGATCATGACCTGAGCCAAAACCAAGAGTTGGATCCTTAACTGACTGAGCCACCCAGGTGCCCCTACTTTTTTATTTTAGAGAGAGAGTGCACAACTGGGGGTGAGGGTCAGAGAGCAAGAGAGCGAGAGAGTGAGAGAGTAAGAGAGAGACAGAGAGAGAGAGAATCTCAAGCAGGCTCCATGCCCAGTGTGGAGCCCCATATGGGGCTCAACCTCATGACCTTGGGATCATGACCTGAGCTGAAATCAAGAATTGGATACCCAACCAACTGTGCCACCCAGGCTCCCCAACACAGGTCTTTAAAAAATTTCAAGCCTGTTCCAGCCAAATCATCCAGAACTTCAGATAACTTTTTTGCTTTTTTCTCTGTGATGAAGAATATTTTGGCAGACACATCTATAAAGTACCGGTATTCTTAAAACCCTGAAGTGGGACCCAGCCAATCGGCTATCTCTCTTTAATTCTTCCTATGAGGCTGATTTCTGGAAGGAGCTGCCTTTGATCTTGATCTTAACTCTGGAGTTAAGCTATCACTGACACCAAAGGGCATTGAAAGGGCAGAACGTTTTGGTTCCTGGGATAAACCTCCATGAAAACTAGTTAAAGCCAAAAAGGTCTCGGTTTGGCTCACGGAAGTGGGAAGCATAGGGTTGGATTCATGGATTCCTGTTGTCGTCAGAACCCCCCCTTTTTTTTCTGCCTCTTTTCTCTCTCTCTGGCCTCTCACTGTTCTTCTACAGAGGGACTTGTTTCCTGCAGCTGTGCAAAGGTGGGGAGGATCATGACCTTGGCAGAGCCAGACTTACACTCAAAACATCCTGCCCCAAGGTGAGCCCAGAGGCACTAGAGAGCTTGGAGTTCTCAGGGTCTGCCGATAAAATCCCAGGGCAAGGCTTGGATTGGTCCATCCGGGGTCATGTGCACATGCCTAGGCCAATCAGAATGGCCAGGGAGATGGAATACCGTGTGTGATTGGCCAGGCTGGAATTACTAGTCCCTCTAAAGGGGGTGCTGGGGAAATGTATGACTGAGGACTCACCCACAACCACACAGGGGGAGGGGGACAAGGGGCAGCCCCCAAAGGTAGGAGGGAGTCATTTGCCAGAGTCGGAGAAGAGCACTAGGAAGGAGCAAACCACGGATGTTCACCCCAAGGCATTCTCACTTGGAGAGACGGGAAGGTACTTTCTTACGGAGTTAGCCCCAGGTAGGTGTGGACCCTGATCTTCCTTTGAAGACAGAGAATGCTACAGATTTCCTTAGGGGCCCTATCTGCCTTCTGAAGACAGTGTTAAAAATTAGAAAAGGAAATCTGTTTCCCTGAGCAGAACATGACTCAGTTCTGATTTCTCTACATGTTAAAAGAGATCAGGGTGGGAGAATGTTCTGGAGCAAACAGCCCACTCTTGTTGCCAGATTTCTAATTCTGTGCATCTGGCAATCCAAAGGCTGGCTTTCCAGACCGACCGGTGCACTGAAGAAGAAACTTTCATGGATAAAACTTTGCAAGTATGTAATAGTTTTAAGCCAGAGGCCACAAAGCAATGGCATGTTTTCTTTGGCCAGGATGGAGTTTACAAAAAAAGAAAACCAAATGCTTGCCAACATTTAAGAATTGGAATATTTCATATGAAAGCAAGGGTTTCCAGCTCCTCTAGGAAAACCAGAAGACCCGGCCATGCTGGCTTCAGAGGTGGACCTGGCCGCAGTTGCCTGGAGCTGAGGACCAGCGCCGCCTTTAGACAGGAGGCGGTACTACAGTTTGCCAGGGTCCCCACCGCTCCCTATCGCCCTGCCCCTGGCCCTCTTCGTTTACACACCATCCCCCTTACCTGGCTGGCCTCGGTAAGCTTCTGCCTTTGCAGCTGTGGTTTTAAAACAGCAAATTCCCTGAGCAAAATCTCTGAAGAATCAGGTCTTTCTTTGTCTAGCTTTATGACCTCCGGCAAGTTACTCAGTGTTTTTTGTCAGTTTTTTTGGTTTGTTTTTACCTGCAAACTGGGGAATGAGCTACTTCAGTGAATTGATCTTCATTGAGAATCGAGTTTTCCAGGGGCTGGGTTGACTGAACAAACGGGCCAGCTGGGGGCAGACAGAGGTGGGTGCCAGGGAGGCAGGCAGGCGGCGACACGTGTCGGGAAGGTTTCAGCGATATCCAGGATGTAAGTCACGGAGCCCAGGCGCTGGCAAACTATGGCCCGTGTGGCAGGTCTACGCAACAGCTGCTTTTCTAAACCAAGTGTCATGGGGAGCCCCGCCGCCGCACAGACCCATTGACATAGTGTCCAAAGCACCGCAGACTGTCTGCTCACAAGGGCAGGACTGAGTGGTGACAAGGAGACCACATCCCTTGCAGAGTCTAAAGCATTTACCCTCGGGCCCTTTCCAGAAAAAGTTTGCCGGGTCCGGCGTGAGCCCCGAGCCCAGGTCAGTAGAAGGAGCTCAGTAAGTTGTCACTGAGCAGCGGTAGCAGCCCAGGGGGCCTCCCTTCCCGGCTCTCTGGGGCTGACCGTCCAAGGCTGGTGACTGTCACTGCTCCCTGCACTCCCCCGCCCTGACTTTCGTTTGCTCGCCTGACTGCTGTGTCCCTTGTTTAGGTAAAGCTGCAGCACCAGCGTCGGCTACGTCTTCATACCGATTTCACAGAAAGCGTAAGGTGGCCCTACTCCGAGGCAGGCGTGGGCTTTGCCGCTGTCCCTTTCTGTGCCTCGGGTCAGGTTGATCAGGCTGAGTCCGGCGCGGGAAGAGACAGGCTGCGGCTTGAAGGCCCGTGTGGAAAGGGCTGCATCTGTGTTGACTTACATTTTTCAATGGGGTGTGTGGCGGGCTTGCTGAGGTTTCATGGTTTCATCAATGGTTCTGCACGTGTGCCAGCTCCCGCGGGCTGACTGTGCGCCAGGGACCTTTGCTCCAGCCACTCGGGAGATTCGTTCTCCGCGCCCCACCCCCTGCCCCCGTCCCCCTCTGGCAGCAGCTGAGGCCAGAGCGTGACAGCAAGTGCATCATATATTGAGGGCTCAGTGCTTTGTGCTTGTCGCCCCCTCATCCGCAGGAAAACTCGGTGCATTGGGTTTGAGGATCAGCCAGGTAAAGAATTTGCTGGCGGTCACACAGCTGGTAACCATGGAGAGTGGGGACTTGGCTGGCTGAGCTCAGAGCTGCAGGGCAGGTTATGAAACCTCTCAAGTCTTAGTTTCCAAGTCTGGAAAATGGAAGTAATTAAAGTGACCGTGTAGCGTTTCTGGGAAGATTGGAGAAAGGACGCATAGCACTTAGTATACGTCATGTAGTCCAGGCTTACTAGATGATTCTTGTGATGGTGATGATGGTGATGGTGATGGTAGTGATGGTGGTGGTGATGGTGATGATGGTGATGGTGGTGATGGTGAGGTCATGTGATGGTGATGGTGGTGATGGTGATGATGGTGATGGTGGTGATGATGGTGATGGTGGTGATGGTGGTGGTGATGGTGATGATGGTGGTGGTGATTGGAGATGATGGTGGTGATGATGGTGATGATGGTGATGGTGAGGTCATGTGATGGTGATGGTGATGGTGGTGATGGTGGTGATGGTGAGGTCATGTGATGGTGATGGTAGTGATGGTGATGATGGTGATGGTGAGGTCATGTAATGGTGATGGTGATGGTAGTGATGGTGGTGGTGATGGTGATGATGGTGATGATGGTAATGGTGGTGATGATAGTGATGAAGATGATGGTGTTGATGGTGCTGGTGCTGGTGCTGGTAATGATAATGGTGATGGTGATGGTGAGGTCATGTGATGATGGTGAGGTCATGTGATGGTGATGGTAGTGATGATGGTGATGACGGTGATATTGAGGAAGAGGATAGTGATGGTGCTAAATTACTGGACTGTTTCTAGCTTAAACTTTACTGATTGTCATCCTGTTTCCCCAAAAGGGCATTTTGCCCCAGAGAAAAATACAGAATAATGTTCTTTTCCTCCCTGAGTGTATTTCTTTGCCATGGCTTCCATAAGCGTTCCCACTCACTGGGTGGCTTCAAGCAACAGGCATGTCCTCCCTCCCTCACAGTTCTGGGGCCAGAAGTCTAGAGTGAGGGTACCGGCAGCGTTGGCTCCAGAGACCCTGAGGAAGAAACGGCCCACATCTCTCCCCTGGTTTGCGGTGGCCCGTGGTCCCTGGGATTCCTCGTCTCGTGGCCACATCTCTCCAGTGTCTGCCTTCATCTTCACGGGGCCTTCCTGTCTGTCCCCGTGCGCCCTGTCTGTCTCTTACAAGGACACCCCCATTTGGCATAGGGCCCACTCTAATCTGGGATGGTCTTATTTCTACCTTTACCATAATTATTTCTGTAAAGACCTTATTTCCGATGGAGGTCACATTTCTGAGGTCCCGGTAGACGTTGATTTTGGGGAGGAGGACACTATTCAACCCTCTACATTGAGGCAGGACAGTGGGGGTGCAGAGAAATGACATGGACACGGCCTGCCCCTGCGCCCGGCCACGACCCAGGGCACTGCTGACATGCCCTCGCTCCCAAGGCCCACAGGGCGGCCGGTGTCCGGGGCTGTGGAGGTTCTGGACACCCCTCTGTGGCATGTCTTTGGACCTCTGAGGGTGTTGACTCACCAGGCGGGCGCGGGGCGGGGGGCTGATGCAGCTCAGGGTGCACCCTCCCTTTCGCAGGGAGCACCCTCGGCTCAGCGCCTGGCCCGGGGAGGCTGCATCAGGGCTGTGGTCCACGCTCCCTCTGCTTCCCGTACAAAGCTGGACGAGAAGGTGGAGTTTGCCACCGTCGTGGGCAGGCTGCGACGCGTGGAGGCAGCGGAGCCCGGTGCTGGGGGTGCTGGCTGCCCGGCCGCATTCGGAGGGTTCAGATCTGCACTCCAGGCGCCGGCAAGCCCGCTCCCGGGGGGACAGCTCCTGGAGCTTCTTCTGCGTCGGGGACAGGAAAGGATGTGTGGTCAGGAGGGGAGAGCGAGGCCAAGAGAGCGAGCGAGGGCCGGCCGCCCCCCCCCCCCCCCCCCGCCGCTGGTGCGGGGTCCGAGCACAAGTTAACCACTTGGCGTTTCCTAAGAGCGAAGTAAACTGAGCACTGTTGAAAAGGGGCCCCCCTCTCCCGCCCCCCTCTCCCCCCCCTCCTGCCCCTCCACCCCCAGGTCTTCCTGTCCCCAAGCCGAGGCCACGACAGCAGCTGGAGCCACGATCTCTGGATGTGTGTGCTTGGGGACAGAGTGTGGCATGAAGGCGACTGGGCACACATGTCCTTTGCCCGGTCACCGGCCTCGGAGGTCTCCGGGAGGCTCCTTTTCCTCAGGTCCTGAGCCCAGGATCTGGAGGGGGGTGGGGTGCAGGGGCCCAGGGCACCCATGGAAGTCAGTGACCATTCGGACAAAGGACAATGATTTCCGCGTGGAGGGAATTTTCCTGTGTAAAAATGGAATCTGTTTAGTTTTATTAGTCAGAAAAGAGGAATGTGGGCGGCAGAAGGGACAATGGAGGGTCTCCTCAGTGCGCGGACATGAATGCAACTTTGTACTTCCAGCGGCTCTGATATCGATGCTGAGGAAGGATGGTGGAAGGGAGAAAAGATGCGGGGGAGGGAGGAGAGAGAAAAAGGAAGACAGAAAGAGAAACACAGCAGGAGAAGGAAGGGAAACCAGAAGAGAACAGTGTGTCTGAGGGTCTCTCTGGAGCTGCTACTTGATCAGAAAGCTGTGGGGGCCGCACACGACCTTGGGAGCGAGCAGTCAGGCAGGGCAGCGTGTGCAAAGTCCCTGGGGTTGGCAGTGAACTTGGTTTGTTTAAGGAACAGGCAAGGGAGGCGTCATGGGCCTGGTAAGTTGTGGGGTGGAGGAGGGGCCGGGTGTGGACGAGATAAGTTTGGAACCAGGCTGAGTGTGGACCGGAGGGCCCAGTCCCCCTGGGGCTGGGCGGGGAGTCGAGGCAGGCTGCCTGGACCACCCCGTGGGGGACATGGGCTCCGTCCTGCCGGGCTTTTGCTACACGAAAAAGCAGGGGTACTGACTGTTGAGGGAAGTCTCCTGTCTTGTGGCTGCTGGCATTGGGTGTGAAGACTCACAAGAGACTGCAGTCAGCACAGGCACTGGGGTGGGGGCGCCACTCTGGGCCCCCAGGTTTGCAACGCTGGGACTGGTCCCAGGTTTCTGCCCACGTGGACCGGGCGCTTGGTCATTCGGGCTATTCAGGGGGACACTGGCTGTCATCTTTGGGTCCATCTCCCGCCGACCCGGGCTCAGTACCAGAGCACTTGGCTTCTCCGTGTGGAGCTGGCCAGTGACCTAATCCTAGTAAGAGCACAGCCGGGAAGAAAAGGGTGTGTCTTCCTTCAAAAGCCTTGAATAAAGGAACCCTATTCAGGGCCTGAAAAGAGCCGTGTTTCAGTGAGTGGCAGCCTGTCCGGGCAGGCCTGGGTGCGCGGTGACCTCCTCCCCGGGGCGGCTCTGCTGGCGCGAAGCTTGTCACTCCTCTCCCCGTGGGGTAGTCTCCCCAAGGAGACCTGGGGTGCAGTCAGTCTCTGCTTCGGGGCTGCGGACACTGGTCCTTTCCCTTCCTGTGGGGATTCTGAGCAGGGCCCTCCTGAGCACATCTGGCTCATCCCAGCCCCAACACAGACAACTGAGGCCCCGCCCCCCAAAGAGAGTCTGCACCCCACGTGTCAGCGAGCTTGGTGACTCATTTTCCCCGGAGAGGTGGTCGTGTCTGGCGGAGTCGCAGAAACTCACCCAAGTCCAGACTAACTGATGACAGAAAGTAATCGTAAAGCAGGTCAAACAGACAAATGAAAGAAGGCCCTGGATGGACGCTGAGGGTGTCATGTCAAATAAAATATGTCAGACAGGAGAGCCTGGGGGGCTCAGTCCGTTGAGCATCCAACTTTGGCTTGGGTCATGATCTCGCCGTTTGTGGGTTCAAGCCCCGTGTCTGTGCTGACAGCTCAGCGCCTGGAGCCTGTTTCGGATTCTGTCTCTCCCTCTCTCTCTGCCCACATGGACCACACAGCAAACAGTAATGAGCTGGGTCTTACTTGGGACTGACGTTCTTAAAAGTCATGTTGATTGAAGTCTACTTTGCATAAAATAAAATCCGTCCCTTTAGGCGTGCAGTTTTATGAACCGTGCAGCCCAGGCCAGCATGTAACCATCAGCAGAATCAAGCCACAGAAGGACTTTTCCGTCACCCCAGAAGTCCCCTGGTCTGGCTTTGGAGTCAGCCTCTGCCCCTACCCTCAGCCCATGGCAACTAGCAATGTTTTTCTGTTGCTACAGTTTTGCCTTCCGCAGCGCGTCACGGGAATGGACTCACACGCAGCACACGCGGCACAGCGCACCTGTCACCTGGCCCTGCGTAGACACACCAGTGAGTCCCTCCTTCCACCTGCTGCTGGACATTTGGCTCATTTCTAATCTTCGGTGATTATGAATAAACAGGATTTGGTTTTCATTTATCATGGGTGAATATCTAGGGTATATTTAGGATATAGCTTTGCAGTCCTACCAACAGTGTGAACAGGTCTCTTGCTTCACATCCTCACCAACACTTGGTACTGCTGGGGGGGGGGAGGGGATGGGGGTCGTTCTGCTCATGTGGCCATTCTAGTGATACGGAGCATTTTTACATTTATTTTCCATCCCTATATATTTCTTAGTAAGCTATCAGTTCACATATTTTGCTCATTTTATTTAAAGTTTATTTACTTATTTAGAGAGAGAGAGAGAGTGTGTGTGTGTGTGTGTGAGTGTATGTGAGTGGGGGAGGGGCAGAGAGAGAGGGAGACACAGAATCTGAAGCAGCTCCAGGCTCCGAGCCGTCAGCACAGAGGCCAATATGGGGCTCGATCTCATGAACCGTGAGATCATGACCTGAGCTGAAGTCAGACGCTCAACCGACTGAGCCACCCAGGCGCCCCATCCCATTTTTAATTGAATGAAGTGTTTCTTTGTTCTGTTGTGAGACTTATTTCTATAGTCTGGAAATCAGTCCTTTATTCGATGTCTTTTGCAAATACAGTCTCCCAGGTTGTGTCTCGGGTTTCCATTTTTATAAAGGCAGCTTAAATTTTTTTAATGTTTATTATTTATTTTTGAGAGACAGAGAGAGAGCATGAGCAGGGGAGGGGCAGAGAGAGAGGGAGACACAGAATCCAAAGCAGCTCCAGGCTCTGAGCTGTCAGCACAGAGCCCGACACGGGGCTCGAACTCATGAACCAGGAGATCATGACCTGAGCCGAAGTCGGACATTTAACCTACTGAGCCACCCAGGCGGCCCATAAGAGTGGCTTTTGAAGAGCACCAGCTTTTAATTTTGATTAAAGTTCAGTTTATCAATGATTAAATTTAAGGCTTACCGTTTTGATGTCCCGTCTAAAAAAGTCCCGTGAATGTCATGAAGAGTTTCTGCCATGTTTTCTTCTGGAAGATTGATGGTTTTAGGTTTTACTTAGGCCTATGGTCCTCTTCAACTTTTTAATTATTTTATTTTATTTTATTCTTCAACTCATTTCTTACGTAGGGACGGCCATTTGTTCGAGCTCCATTTGTTGAAAAGACGCTCCTTCCACACGTGTGTGGATCTTTTTCTGGAATCCACTGATGCATCGTCCTGTCACCGGTACCAGACCAGGGCCCGGACAGGACACCATGTCAGTGTGAGCCCTTCGCGTATTTTATGCATTTTTTTTAAAAAGCAAGGCTTCTTTTGGAATAAACTGAGAATGGCAGCGAAGTTGCGGTCAGTGCAGAGAGCCCCCTTCCGCCTGCCGTCCCGCTCCGTCGGCACCTGACACGCGCACGGCGCGCTCGTGCAAACCAGCACGCCAACATTGGTGCCGCGCTTCGCGGTTTGAGTTCGCCGGCTTCCCGTTAGAATGTTCTTCCTTCCCGTTCCGGGATCCAGCTCAGGGTCCCACGCTGCATTTAGCCACGGTTTCTTTTTTAGAGACAGAGAGAGACAGCATGAGCAGGGGAGGAGCAGAGAGACAGGGAGACACAGAATCGGAAGCAGGCTCCAGGCTCTGAGCGGTCAGCACAGAGCCCAACGCGGGGCTCGAACCTATGAACCGTGAGATCCGAAGCCCCCGGAAGAGCTTCCACTTAAAATAACAACGTTTTGGGTGAAGGGTTTGCAGAAGAAGCTGCAAATGTTCAGGTCAATCTTTCTGAAGCCACATTTCAGGTTTCCCAGCAAATTCCCTCTGCGAGCACAGGACCTATTTTTGCTCAGGCTCTAGAGCCCGGCAGGCCTTCTCTCCCCACCGGACCCCCGGGTCATCTTTTCTCCTCTGCTTTCACGGTCTCAAATGCTGTCACTTGCACAGTTTTCTGGCTTGCACATTTTCAAAATGACGCCAGCCGGCACCTTTCTTGTGGACGGTGGGGCTGTGTGTAGAGAATTGATAGCAATGATAAAAATAAAAATAGAGAGTTGAGATGCTAATACAGAGGACAATTTAAAAAGCCCTCTGCGAGCCCACCGCTCGGACATTGTCACCACGGATGCCAGGTGCATTCATTCTCCTTTTTACACGTTTTTAAAAATAATATGCATTGTGACGGGGGCGCCTGGGTGGCTCAGTCAGTTAAGTGTCCGTCTTCGGCTCAGGTCATGATCTCGCCATTCCTGAGTTCCAGCCCCGCGTCGGGCTCTGTGCTGACAGTTCAGAGCCTGGAGACTGCTTCGGATTCTGTGTCTCCCTCGCTCCCTGCCCCTCCTCCTCTCGTGTTCTGTCTCTCTCAAAAATAAATATTAATAATTTTTAATTTAAATAATATGCACTAGGGGGGAAAAAAGAGAAATTGTGGAAAAAGCCCCAAAGCAAAACATCCGTCTCCTGTCCCCATCCGGATTACCAGCGCACCGGCCGGCACCCTCTGGGGCCTCCCACCCCTGTGCTCCGTGTATCCAGTGGCACAGACAAGCCTGGGGGCAGGCCCTGGGGGCAGATAGCCTGGGTTTAAAATCTGCCTCCACCACCAAATAGCTCTGTGCAACTTATGTGACTTCTCCAGGCCTCACTTTCCCTATCTGTAAAATGGGCACATCATGGGACCCTACTCCAGTTGCTGAGAACACCACACCACGCCTGGCACCGGGAGCCCTGAAAAAGGCAACAGCGAGTAGTCCCTTAATTTTCAGTCGCTGCCAAATAAATTATCACACAAACCTCCTGGCTTCAATGGCACCCTTTTTTTTTTTTTATTTCACATTTACTATCTCACGGGTTTGTGTGGGTCCCCGTCCCTCTGCTCAAGGTCTCGCAGGGCCACAGTCAAGGTGCTGGCTGGAGCTGGAGTCTCCCTGGGGGCTTGGGGCCTCTCCCACGCTCACGTCCTTGTTGGTAAAATTCTTTTCCTCCAAGTTATGGACCCCATAGCCGGTTTCTTGCAGCTCAGCAGAGAGGTGGGGCTTCTGGGAGTTGCTTGACTTTCATGTTGCATCCCCAGACCCTCTTCTAAGAGGCTCATTCATGGTAGGGGCACCTGGGGGCTCAGCTGGTTAAGCGTCTCACTTCCGCTCAGGTCATGATCTTGCAGTTTGTGAGTTGCAGAGTGAGTGAGCCCCGTGTGGGGCTCTATGCTGGCAGCTCAGAGCCAGGAACCTTCTTTGGATTCTGTGTCTCCCTCTCTCTCTGACACTCCCCCCGCTCGTGCTCTGTCTCTCTCTCAAAAATAAACATTAAAAAAAAAAAAGAAATAAAAGGCCCACTCAGGGAGGTTCCTGTGTGACTCAGTCAGTTGAGTGTCCAACTGTTGATATATGTGCTCAAGTCATGAGCAGGCTCATGGGATTGAGCCCATGTTGAGCTCTGCACCGAGGGTGAAGCCTGCTTAAGATTCTCTCTCTCTCTCCCTCTGCTCCTCTTCCCCGCTCACTCTTTCTAAAATATAAATAAATTTAAAAGGCCCACTAGGATAATCTCCTTTTGATGAACTCAGAGACAACGGACCCAGGACCTTAACTGCATCCACAAAATCCCCCCCGTTTTGCCCTGTGATGCGGCGTAATCAGGAAGGTGATGTTCCATCGGGCACTCGAATCCTGGCCACGCTCAAGGCCAGGCTGTGGCACAGGGCTGAGTGCCTGCCTGGGGCAAGGCGGGGAGGCGGGGGTGGGGGTGGGGGAGGTGTTAGTTTGAGGAGTCAGAGTTTGATGAATGAATGAATGAATGATGAATAAATGATGTCCTGCTTTCTACTCATCTTGCATCAGTCCGCAATCATTGCTTCCTTTTAGAAGACGGCAGCTTTCCGTCTTTCCTTTCTTTTTCGTTTTTATTAGTTTAAGTTTTCACTTATGGAATACTTCAAATCTGAGAATAGGATGAGAAGTTTCCACACACCTGCTCCCAGCTTCAGCAACTATCGTCCTGAGTTCTTTTTCTTATTTTGTTCCCTCTCTTTTCAGAGGGAGCAGGGTCAGAAGTGTTGGGATATTTAAAAGCAAATCCCAGACATTGAATCATTTCACCCAAAACACTTCAGTATGTAGCCTTAACAGCAAGTGCTTATTTTACAATAATCTTAACACCACTATCACACTTAACTAAAATAATAATAATTTCCTAAAAACTTTTTTCTTTATTTTAGAGTAAGAGAGAGAGAGGCAGAGAAAGAGAGAGAGAATCTCAAGCAGGCTGCAGGCTCAGCAAGGAGCCCATCACAGGGCTTGATCCCACGACCCGGGGATCACGACCTGAGCCGAAATCAAGAGTCAGACGCTCAATCGACTGAGCCACCCAGGTGCCCCAATGATAATTTAATATCACATAATATCCAGCCCGTGGTCAAATTTTGCCACACTATCTTAAAAACTCTTTTACTGTAG
Organism: Helogale parvula; assembly: GCA_004023845.1. Lineage (NCBI taxonomy): Eukaryota > Metazoa > Chordata > Mammalia > Carnivora > Herpestidae > Helogale > Helogale parvula. The sequence continues at coordinate 35,928 of PJEM01008654.1, read as the reverse complement.
GTTTGCTCAAATCCTGCCGAAGTGTTGCAAGTGACAGAAACCCAGTTCAAACCAGCTGAAACCAAGAAGCGGGATCTGTTGGTTCCGGGAAAAAGCTGGGAAGTTGGGAAGCTGAGGGGCACTCAGGGACTCTGGATGCAGAATCCAGAATCGATTCAGCCAGGCCTGTCTCTGGCCCTTGCCTTGCTGTGCTGAGCTTTATTTCCTGAGACTGTTCCGCAGAAGGTGGGATCTTGACCTCAGGCACTTGCATGCCCACCTTTTTCCAGTTTTGTGACGAAGGTCTTGTGTTTTTCTCCAACTGGTCCCTTTTGAAAGAGAAGGGTTTTGATTGGCCCAGCTTCTGTCTAGTGCCCGCCCCATCTCCAATCACTGTGGCTAGGGGGCGGAGCCTGGTGATTGACAGCACGCTCCACCCCACAAGGCCCAAGGGAAGGGAGGAGCCTTTTCCCAGTGGGAGGAGCTTTCTGTCCGCGAGAAAGTGGGCTGGGTCCGGGTCAGGCAGAACATAAATCGCCACCGCTAAGATTTTTCTAGGTGCTCCTGGGGCACAGGTTTCCATTGTCAAGAGGCCTGGAAAATTCTGAGCTGAAGATAGTTAAGCTGCCCCTCCCTTCTTTAGAAGCTAAAGCTTGTGGTGCATCCCTAAGAATGCAGAAAAGAATCTTACATACTTGGTTGATCTTGGAAACCTTTTTATTTATTTATCCTTTTATTTTCATGCATTCTCTAACGAAGGTGAGGGAAAACATTAAAATAAAGAGGGTGAAAAATCTTACTCTTTATGTGGGAAGCACAGAGGTACAGATAGTGCATCGATAGATAGATTATATCTCTGTAGTATTAGATTTCACGAGGGGGGTAAGGCAGTGAATCGGGGAAAATGTCCAGAAAGTTTCCTTTGGTGGAGGGGGGTAGAAAAGGAAAATAAGGTTGCAAAATAGTTTTATGTTGCATCTGGGTCTCAGTTTCCTCATCTGTAAACTTGGGATAATGAGGGGCGCCTGGGTGGCTCAGTCGGTTGAGCATTTGACTTAGGCTCAGGTCATGAGCTCATGGTTTGTGATTTGAGCCCCGCGTTGGGTTCCGTGCTGACAGCTTGGAGCCTGGAGCCTGCTTTGCATTCTGTTTCTTTCTCTCTCTCTCTCTCTCTGCCCCTCCCCTGCTCTCACTCTCTCTCAAAGGTAAATAAATATAAAAAAAAAATTGAAATAAAAAAGCCTTGCCTTGCAGAATTGCCATCAAGGTTAAAGGGAATAAAGTAGGTAAGTTTCCCCCACTTGTTAAGCGCCTGTGTTCCTGTCCCGTTCTGCAGATGGGGAGGCTGAGGCCCGGAGCCTTGGAGAGAAGCGCTTAGGGAGGTGGAGTGACCCCTACCCACAAGCCCCTGGGCTCCTGCTGGCCCAGCCTTCAGTCAGCCCGATTACTGTTCCCCCTGGGAAGTCCCACCAGCGGCCCTTCCCTCCCAGTCACAGGCCCGCAGCTCCGACGCCCCAGGAGCTCTGACAGGTGTGAGATCTTTGTTTTCATTATCCCTTTTTTAATCTTTCCCTTCCAGGCTTAACTTTGCCTTTGTCTGAACAGAACAGCGGTGACTCCGGAGAAAGTGCTGGACTTTTTGCCCTCCCTGGTCTCTGTGCCAAGCGCTGACTCTGGACAAAGCGAGCTGCCTCAGCTGTTTTCCTTTTCTTCTAGAAGCGGTAACACAGGCCTGGGGTGTAGGGCTCGGACTCCGGCTTCCAAACAGCAGGTCGGGATTCAGACTGCTTTTCCTGGCCCTGATTGTCTGGCTCTGGATACAGGTGTCTCTTTTACCTGCAGGCTGACTCCATGCACCTGCCCTTTCAAACAGGGAGCCCGTGGGTCCTGGGCTCTCCGGCTCAGTGGTCGAGACACAAGTTCTTTTTTTTTTTTTTAATCAGCTTTGAGGGTGTGTCGCTGTGCAGTCAGTGGGTGTGACCTCTGGCTGGGGACCTGGGGCGATGTGGAGGGAGCGTCAGGAAGGCAAGCCTACCACCGCCAGCTCGTGGCTGGTGCCTGTCTGCAAATCAAAGGTTCTGTCTGTTGGGGGCCGCAGAACCTTCCAGAGGCTTCCTGTTGCCCTGTCCTACCTTTAACAGGAGAGTCGGGTCACCAGAGCCAGCCGGCTTAGAATCACAGTGTCGTCTTCTATCCTCTGCTGATTGCTTGACCCTGGCCAGGAAATGTAACCTCTCCAGGCCTCAGTTTCCTCGTCTGCAAGTGGGGACAATGAGGCCGCCTTCCTGACAGGGTTGTCATGAGGGTGCACTGAGCAGATGCATCCGACCCCGGCACATCGCGCCCACTCACTCGGTGAACCTCAGCCTTGCTCATCGAGACACAGGGCCCTGCGCCTCGACGGCTTCCTTCCTACCCGGCCCCTCAGCTCTGTGGCTGCGGCCACACCGGCCCTTCCTGCCCTCCCCGATCCATGCCGGCCTGGTGCCAGCTCTTGGGCTTTTGCCCCAAAAAAGCATGCTTTATGCGAAGCATTCAGCCTTGTCCTGGGGACTGGCACATCCGGGTTCCTCCTGCGAAGTGTTCCCCATCTTCCCACTGCCTGAGGTCAGAGGTCGCCTCTTTCAGGACGCCCCGGGCCACCCCTCGCTCAGTCTCGGTCTCTCTCAGGTCCCGGTTTTATTTTCTTTGCAATCTCCCCCCTCCCACTTGAAGTTACCTGTTGGAGTTATGTCTTTGCTCGGGTATTTCCTGACCCACCCTGGCAATATGAACGTCCATTTTTAGGAACCCTCTCTGGACCCCTGAGTGCCTAAAACAGTGGTGGTATACAGCAAGCGGGCAATAAGTGACTGTCGAGTGAACGGACAGTTGCATTGAATACTGACTTAAATGCTCCAATCAAAGCCATTGTTGGCCCAGCTTTTGTTACATTCTGTGCCTGGCATTTTGAGAAGCCTTTATAGACATTTCTCCGTTGTTGGCCTCATAGCGTGGACGAGGGAACAGTCTCAGAGAGGTAAAGGGACTTCCCCGAGGTCACACAGCCCGTAAACAATAACGTCGTGAAGTGGGCTCCCGGCTGGGCCGCTCTCAGTGCTGCCCCGGCCTGTTTACCAAGAAGAGGCTGTGTGTTTACGAAGAAGAGAGTGTGTGCAATCCCCCCCGCCCGCCTCCAGAAGAGCACGTCTCAGTGTCTTACTAAGCTTGTTTGCTGTTATTCTTTACTAACCGGATTCACACCCAAAACCAAGTGTGAGCCCTCAGCCTCCCACCCCTGTGTAGCTAGCTACTCTGTAGGTAGGAGGGCCTCTGCTGTTCCCATTTCACAGGCAGGAAGATTGAGGCTCAGAGCAGGCGTGTGATCTCTCGGGGCCACCAGAGCCTGGCCGGGTGCTCGTCCCACTTGAGAAAGGCCTTGGCGGAAACCCTGCTGGTTAGGGAGGGCTCCGCGGACCAGCCTTCGGGAGCTGTGCCTCCCTCACCCTGTCTGTCTGTCCCCGAGCCTAGCATGTGCCCCTGCGTGTCCCCACCGCTCACCCTGGCCTCCTCCTCCCGCTAGACGGTGTGGTGGGCAATAGACCGGCACGGACGTCTCTTCTCCCCGCCTCTGTGTGGCCAGGGCTGCAGACAGCCGGTCACAGGTGGAGAACGGGACAGCTGCAGGCATCTGGGGGTGCGTTAAGCACCCCGCACGCCAGGACGGCCCCCTGCAGAAAAGGAGTCAGCGCAAGATTCAGTAATGCCGAGGTCGATGAGTTTCTGCTGTAGACACGGGAGGCGCTGAGCGCTTGAGCGAGAGTTGGACCAAATGGAAACGCTGGGTTCAAGGCTTGGTGTGGAAAAAAAAGTAAAATATCCCATTAATATTTTATTTATTTTTTTTTTTAAAGTTTACTTATGGGGCGCCTGGGTGGCTCAGTTGGTTAAGCGTCCGACCTAACTGTTGGTTAAGTGAAGTCCTGGGCAGTCATTCACAGTGATGTCCAATATCGAATAGGATGACAAAATAGTCTTGACATAAAGCAAAAAAAAAAACTGGCTCAGTTTATGATCTCACGGTTCGTGGGTTCGAGCCCTGCGTCAGGCTCTGTGCTGACAGCTCAGAGCCTGGAGCCTGCTTCCCATTCTGTGTCTTCCTCTCTCTCTGCCCCTCCCCTGCTTGCGCTCTGTCTCTGTCTGTCTCTCAAAAATAAATAAACATTAAAAAAAGTTCACTTATCTATTTTGAGAGAGAGAGAGAGAGAGAGAGAGAGGCGGAGAAAGGGAATCCCAGGCAGGCTCCACATGGTCAGTGCAGAGCCCAGTGCTGGGCTTGAACTCCCAAGCCGTAAGATTATGATCCGACCTGAGCCAAAGTTGGACGCTCAATCAACTGAGTCACCCAGGTGCCCCTCCCATGAATATTTTAAAATATTGACTATATGTAGAATTATATTTTAGATATATTGGGTTAAACAAAATAGAGGATTTTACGATTTTCATTGTGGCTACGAGGAAGTTTTAAATCACAAATAGAATTTGCATTGTTCGGACAGAACAGTGCTGTGTTAGAAGGTACAGACCGGGGTGCCTGGGTGGCTCAGTCGGTTAAGCGTCCGACTTCAGCTCAGGTCATGATCTCATGGTTTGTGGGTTCAAGCCCCGCGTCAGGCTCTGTGCTGACAGCTCAGGGCCTGGAGCCTGCTTCAGATTCTGTGTCTCCCTCTCTCTCTCTGACCCTCCCCTGCTCACACTGTCTCTCTGTCTCTCAAAAATAAATAGCTTCTCCACCTGCCCCCTGTGCCCATCTTCCATCCTCCTCAGCAGTGAGGTGGGGTTCCATTTCTCCATCCAGCTCCCCGGACCAGGATCCTCTGGGATCTGAATCCCGACAACAGGGGAAGCCATCCCGGGCTTTCTGTGACTTTAATTATCTTCGGCAAACGGGTTGATCATCCCCACAGGAAAAAGGGATGAGCCCCAGAACATATATTTGGAAACCTCTGTCCTGTCCTGACAAAGGGCTTTCTGAGAATGCGGCTGATTCTTCATCGTTACACAACAGAGGGATGATTGAGCAAGCGGGGCGGCCGCGGATGCCAGCTGGATCCGACTGGATTTTGTCTCCAATATGAAAAACAGGTCACTTCTCTTCTCAGCCCTCTGAAGGCGTGTGGGCTGGCTGGGCACGGCTTCAACGGCAGGGCCAACTGTAGGTGGCACCGGAGGATGTCTAAGGGGGACGTATTTTCATCAGGAACCTGGCCTGTCCATTCCCTCAAGCAGCCTTGCGAAGGTCCACACCCCGCAGCCTCTCTGGGGAATCCCGATTTACAGACATGAATAATGAGCCTGCTTTAGTGTAAATGTTCCTGGGATTTTTTCCCCCTTTAAATGAAGTCTGATTGTGATGGTAACATGTTTATTGTCCTGAAATTGCAAAATGTAGGAAAGCACACACATGAAATAAACCCGGAATTCACCACCCTGGGCTCCTCGCTGCAAATATCGGACCCCTTTTGTACATACTGGTCATGATTTATTGCGTTCGGTATTTTACAATACTGCTACCCCCCGTCTATGCCCCCCTTTTTTTTTTTTTGCTTTATGTCAAGACCATTTTGTCATCCTGTTCGATACTGGACATCGCTGTGAATGACTGCCCAGGACTGCACTTAACCGACGCTTATTTAGACAATTTTCCATTGTTGGGCGTTGAGGCTGATCCCAGCTTTTCCCTTTGTAAATAGCTCTACAATGGACATCCTTGTACCTAAATCTCTGCACACATCTCTGATTATTTCCTTAGGGTAAATTCCTAGAAGTAAAATTACTGCTGAAATGCTCCACACATATTGAGTCTTTCGAGAAGCCCTGTCGTGTTAGTCTAGAAAGTTGATGGCAATGAACGTTTCTAACGGCAGCATCAGACTCCGCTCTCTCCGGTGCCTCCTTCCCCAGCCAGTCCTGGGAGATGTCAACTGAAAACAAACTTGGGGCGTCTGGAGGGCTCGGACGGTTAAGCGCCTGACTTCAGCTCAGGTCACGATCTCACAGTTCGTGGGTTCGAGCCCCGCATTGGGCTCTGTGCTGACAGCTCGGAGCCTGAGCCTGCTTTGGATTCTGTGTCTTTCTCTCTATATATGTAAACCTTCCTCCTGGCAAAAACCCTTGTTAACAATTTCTTCCAGATTGTTTTTTGAGCACACGCATTCATGCACGTGTAAGCGTTTTTTCCAGAGCCGAGAGGATGTATGCAGATCACTTTGTACCAATTTTCATATTTCACCGTACGTCATGGCCTGCATGAAGCCTCATTCTTTTCCGTGACCCCGACATTACACTGCAAGCCTGTGCCTCAGTGTGTCTCATGGATGCCTTAATGCCGACCATCAAGGCCGCGTCTGACTTTTCACATGTGCGCAGCAGGAGCATACATTTCTTTTCTTGCCCATAGTTTCTAAATAAGCCCTTAGAAATGGAGAATGACAGAACAGAAAAGAAACGCAAACTTCAAGGATTTTAATGCATCTTACAACGTTCAGAAAGACCAGCCTGTCTTTCTCCAGGAGCCCCGGAGCGTGCCATTTCTCATCCTTGCAAACACTGTGCGTTTCCCGTCTTCGTCGTCTCCGGTCTTCTCCTCCTCCTCCCCCTCCTCCTCCTCCTCCTCCTTCTTCTTCTTCTTCTAGTTTATTTATTTATTTGAGGTGGGGAGGGGCAGAGAAAGAGAGGGAGAGAGAATCTCACGCAGGCTCCGCACTGTCAGCGCAGAGCCCGACGTGGGCTCGATCTCATGAAGCTTGAGACCAGGACCTGAGCTGAAATCGAGAGTCAGAGGCTCAACCAGCTGAGCCCCCAGGCGCCCCCCCCCTTTCTTTTCCAATCTGGCTGCCCTGTGAGGCCGCATGGAGGGGGCTCTCCTTGTGGTTCCACTTCAATTGCTTTGCTTACTAATGAGTTCGAACACTGCTCGTGGGCACATTGCCTGTTTGTGTTTCCACTTTTGTGCCTTTTTACGCATATTTCTCTTTAGCCACTTTTATTGCTCTGTAAGAGCTCTACGTGTTTTAAGAGTCTTGCTACTTTCTTGTATATGTTGGAAATATTTTTCCTACTTGTTCTCTGTCTTTAGTTTTATTAGTTGTGGTTTTCTTTAAAATAATTTATTTATTAAAATTTTAAAAAATATTTATTTTTGAGAGAGAGAGAGAGAGAGAGAATGAGCAAGAGAGGGACACAGAGAGGGAGACACAGAATCGGAAGCAGGCTCCAGGCTCTGAGCTGTCAGCACAGAGCCCGATGCAGGGCTCGAACCCACGAACCGTGAGATCATGACCTGAGCCGAAGTTGGACGCTCAACCTACTGAGCCCCCCAGGCGTCCCAAGAATTTATGTATTTGAAGAGAGAGCGCCTGAACAGCGGATGGGCAGAGAGACAGAGAGATTAAGAGAGCTTCCCAAGCAGGCTCCATGCTGTCAGAGCCAAGCTCCAGTCAGGATTCGATCTCAAGACCCTAGGATTCTGACCTGAATTGAAATCAGGAGTTGGATGCTTAACCGACTGAGCCGCCCAGGTGCCTCTACTAGTTGTAGTTGTTGACGTCTAGGAGTTTTTGGTGTTTATGTTGAATCATTGTTTTTTTTTTTTTTTTTTTTTTTGGTCGTTCCTTTGTGGTGTCTGCCCTCATCAGCCTGGAGAAGCCTCTGGGGGGCTGGGTTCACTGCCATGGTGCCAGACACCTAGAGAAGACGAAACTATACGTGTAAGGGTGAACACAACAGCCTCTCAGCTTTGGAGGCGCGGTGACAGTCACCATGGCAACGCAGCCGCAGCCTGGGCAGTCAAGGGTCTTCTGTCTGTCCTTCCTTCTTGTGGGGACCCTGCTCCTTGCTCGTCCTGCAGCAGAGAAAACACCGGGCAGAGCCAGGGCTGCCTACTCACCGTGGAGCCTCAGTTCCCTCATTTTTAAAGTGAAGGAATGATCCAGAGACTCCCCCTTCCACTCCTACCAGATCATGACCTAGGACCTTAAATAGGGCCTGAAAGATCACTCCCCGGGAGGCCCTTTCTAGGCCCCTGAGGCCAGCCATCCCAAAGAACCACCAAAAAAAATTTCCATCTTATCATAAAATCCCTGGATGTCAGGAAACACCACAAATAAAATCAGAAGAGAAAGAAGAAACTAGGAAGACTATCTTCCATAATCGACTCATTCAGTCTCCCGGATCCAGCCACAGGGCAGATAATTCCCGCCCTTCTCTCTGGAAAGCCTGGAGCCTGGGGGAGGGGCTCAGTCCAGGCTTTTTACCTTCGGGAATGAATGAGCCAATGAACCAATGCGCCAAGAACCTCCACCCTGGGCGGCGGGGGCGCCGTCCTTGCAAAATCAGAAGGAGACGGGGTGCCTGACCCTACAAAGGAAGTGGCTTCCCTTCAGCTGTTTGCAGAGCCTTTCCGGGGCAGAACTTCCCAGCCTCTCTGAGCTCATCTGGAAAATGGGTTTGGAAATGTTCACCCCTTGGACCCCGGCTTCCTCCCTCCAAGGGATGTCGGTTGGGATGAATCAGAGAAGAGGTATTGGCCCAGCTGGTGTTTTGACAGAAGAGGGCTTATTAAACAGATATGTTGTCACCCTCTGAACCCACATCTCCGGAAGAGTGTGGTGGGTGCGTGTGGACAGGAAAGGAACTTTCTGCAAAGTCAGAAGCTGGGCATGGGGGGCGGGGAGGGATGAGGGCATCTTTGAGGCGGGGGCGTTTTTATTTTCTCTCAGAGTCTTTTTTCACTCTAAACTTTTTTTCCCTGCTCTTACAGGGCCTGGGCCATGTGCTGACCTCCAGGCCTGGGAGAGGCGTGGCTGGTGCATGGCAGATTGGGTTAGACATCAAGAGGGACTTCCTGGTTGGCGAGGCCGTGTAGCAGAAGAAGGAGCAAAGAATCATGGGACTGCATCCCCTGTGGGGGAGCGCTGGTTTGCTGGGCGGCGCTCCGGTGCCTTTGGGTGAGACCCTCTTGCCGCACTCCTAGAGGAGCAGCAGGAAAAGCAAGGCCCAGTCCTGCTGGAAGGATCCTGGAGGAAAAGCAGGCGGGGAAGCCAGGGTCAGACCACGCAGCAAATATTAACAAGGGCCCCCCACGTGCCTGGGGGTTGCGAGTCCTGGGCGACACCAGTGAGTGAGACAGATGGGCGGCACACAAGGTCATGAGCACAGAATTCGACATGGAGGCTTGGTGGGGCTGGACCTCGGCAGGAAGGGATGGGAGGTGGGGGGAGAGGTGGAAAGGCGCGGTCGGGAAAGCACCTGGAGGCGGAGTCGTGAGGCATGAAATGACTCAGCAGGACCACGTGGAGATGCAGTCAGAGATGGTTTCTTGGCTCCTCGTCAAGGGCCGTTCCAGGGTGTTTTGGTCGCAAGTAACAGAAAACCCAGTTCACAAAGGCTGCTTCTTCCCTAATGGCTTTAACGAAGTCCTGGCCAAGTTTGGGGTCATGGACTCATTTCTGAACCAACTGCACTGACCAGCCACTATTGGCCGCCCCCTGGTCACCGGCCCACCGAGGAGCACGAGGCCAGGAGAAGGGGGTGTGGCTTCCCAGGTGATTTGTGAGCTCGGTTGGCCAGCGGAGGTGGACTCAGGCCGGCCCCGCCCCAGCCATGACCGTGACACCGTCCTCCCCCTCCATGCCACATCCCCATCGCCCACCTCCCCAGACTTCACCGGGCGCCTGCTCTATTCCTCTATCTCTGTCCCTCACAGATCTTAGATGTCAGGATACAGATGTTTTCTGAATCCTCCAGGATCTTCCAGTGTAATTGAGGAAACATATCCTATATCCCCATTTTCATCCTATCTTTTTGTGGTTTGCTAATGACATGAATTTTCTGTCATCAAAGGGAAGGATGTCCGTGGGATGGAGGAGTCCCAGCAGGCTCCAGAATGAGGGAAGCTTCCAGTGCATTTCAAGGGGGAGGGGGGTGTATCAGGGCGGGTAGAATGCCACCATGCATGCAGGAGACGGGCCACGGCGAGCTGCACAGGCAGCCGTGTGATTGTGGCTTTGGGGATACACGGTTAGGATGTGTGCAGGTCTCAGATCGCTGGTGGTTTGCAAGATCACAAGGTGGGACGCAGGCAAATGTGTGTTTTAGTAGTCAGGGATTTATTCCAAATTTGTCTTAGAGGCAAAGATATTATTACCTTATCAGACCTGGAAAACACAGTCAAGGATAAAGCTAAAATTAACCACATAAAAGGGGTGAGGGGGGAAGAGGCAATTTAAAGGGAAGTCGTAAATGCAGTGGTTTTCGGGATGGCCGTGAGCAGCGGGGTTTGGGAAATGCTGGCGGAGAGCCTGGGGTCCCGCATCACACAGCCTTGGGCTCAAGCCCGGGACCGCCAGGCGCATGATGACACCCTGGGCAGCTGACATCACTTTTCTAGACCTCAGTTTTCTTACCTGTAAAATGGAGCTGAGCCGGGGACCAATTCCACAGAAGATTTCAAGGAACCCCGGAGACGGAGATGATATGTGAAGCCCTCGGCGTGGTGTCTGTGCAAGAGAGTGCACACTCGGCGATTCGTGACCTGTGTCATCTGGGAGGGAAGGGAGGTGTTGGGTCCGGGAGGGGACGTGCAGCTGGAGGAAGGCCCGGGGGGTGAAGTGGAGCCCGTAGGGAGGCTCCCAGCTCTCTCCCTCCACATCCCCCTCCCTGCGCGGGGAGCTGTCTGCGGATTCGGGAGGGCTGGGCTGTGCGCCGCAGAGTTAATCTATGTTGTTTATCTTTTAAACACCATTAACCACAAATTAGCTGATTCTTTTGTGGCTATAAATTAATAGATTCCATTAGTAAACAGTCAATTACAGGATGATTACTTTTTCTCCCGAACCTCGAGTTTTTTTTTTTTTTTTTTTTTTTTTTTTTAGCTATTTGACAGCGTTTGATTCGGCCTCTTCTCACCCCTGGCCTCCTTCCTGGGTCCTTGGTTCATTGCACCAGATCTTCCAAGTGCACTCGGAAGCTGAGGGTGGGTGGCGAGGACTCCTGTAATGACGTTGTGAGCAGCGGCCTGTTGTTTGCTTTCCAGAAACAAAAACGACCGGAGGTTTATTTTCAAGAGAATTTCTATTTCCAACACAACTCAAAACAGCAGTTTTCCATCTCCTTTAATTCTGGTGTCTGCCTTAAACACATCCTATCTGGTTTTTTCTCCCAGATTTTTTCTACTTCTGGGGCCTCATCCCGGTAAGCCCCTTTCTTTCTACTCCTCCATCCCTCTCTTCCTTCCTCCCTTCCTTCCTTCTATCCATCCATCCAACCATCCATCCATCCATCCGTCCATCCGTGTGTCCATCCATCTGTCCATCCGTCCATTCTCCTATCAAGATACATCCTTCTATTTTTCGCAGGAGTCGCCTAGAGGAACTCGGATCCCACTGTGTGCATCTTCCAGGTCTTTAAACATTCGAGTAGTGAGGTGGGTTCATTTTTCCGATCCTCAGCTGTGAACTGGCTACAGAGATAATAAACCTGGTGACCTGGGGGTTTAGGCCGGTAACTTCAGTGCCTAAAAGCAAAAGAGAGACCAGTGTGTCCATGCACTAGGGCTTGGAGCCGCTCCGAAGGCCTAAGTCAAATTAAAAACAAAGTGAAACCCCTTTAGACCTTGGGGTTGTGACTTTGCTGTACCATCCGGAATTCTTTGATTGCAAACAACGGATGTTGGTTGGCTCTTGCAGTGGCCCGAATAAAGGTCCCTCAGGATGTCTTTGAAGTGTTGGCTAAAATCTCACTTCCTCCTGGAATCTTCCCCGGATTCCCAAGACCAGGTTGGCCGTTCCTAATATATGCGCTCTTAGCACTCTATCTCCGCTTCGTACCCTCGTCACAGCTATAATTTATTAATTTACTAGTGTAATTAATTGTGGGTAGCTGAGTGTTTCCTTGGCCTGGGTGTTTAGTGAGTTCACTCCTGCTTCTCCCGCCCCTACTGTGGCGCCTGGCGCACAGTGGGCCCTCACTGCTTCTTTGCTGACTTCGTAACTGCTGCCAAGTAATTCTTCCCAGAGCACCGGGGGGGCCCTGACCCTGTCTGGCCCACGACCTTTCCTGCCTCCCCGGGGGGAAGACAGCCTCCTTCAGCCATCTGCTTCCCCAGCCGTGGCTGCCTCTGTTTTGGCACGTTTTCTGCCCAGCCTGGGTTTCTGGACTGGGTCCACCGGAGTCTCAATTGCACCTCTGTTGCGGCGGGTTGATAAGGAGAGGAAGCTGTGTGCGCACGGCCGATCTGTATGCAGGGCAGCTCCGAGATAGCGCAGCTGCTCCTGGCCCGCTGCCCCCGGGCTCTGGGAGGATCGCGGTCCGAGGTTCCCCAGGACGGAGGGCTGGGCGCCCCCGCATCCCTCTCTCCTACCTGCCAAGTGGGACGTCTGGGTGTCCTCATTTTGCCCCATTGGTTGACCCAGTTATTTTGCCTTGGGCTTTACCACTGTTTCCCTGCAAGACGGGAAGTAACATTTTCCTCCTGTGCGTCTCTGTGGAGTGCCCACGCAGTGCGGGGCTGGAGACGCAGGGGTGAAGGAGGCGGTCTGCTCACGTGGGGGCTGCAGTCTGGTTCGGGAGACCGACAGAGGCATTAGTCAAGACATACGAAAAATGGCAACCACCTCAGGGGTGCCTGGGGGCCTCAGTCGGTTGAGTGTCCGACTTCAGCTCAGGTCATGATCTCGCAATTCATGGGTTCAAGTCCCGTGTTGGGCTCTGCGCTGACAGCTCAGAGCCTGGAGCCTCCTTCAGATTCTCTATCTCCATCTCTCTCTCTGCCCCTCTCCCACTTGCTCTCTATCTCTCTCTCAAAAATAAATAAAAACATTAAAAAATTAAGAAAAAAAGGGGACAATGGCAGTGGCTCACGGATCATGCAGGGAAGGGCACTGTGGGCGGGAGGAGGTCGGTTAGGAGGCAGCTGAAGCCGTGGGACGAGATGCTGGTGTCTGAGCCCGGGGGACCGGTGGCTGGGGACAGGGAACAGGTGCGCAGGGCGTTGGGTATGGAGAGCGAGCGGCGGGGCGTCAGGGATAACGCCCACATTTCTTCCTTGGCTTTGAAAGCGGCTGGGATGTGGACACGGGGAGAGGTGCGGGTCTGGGGGGACGATCCCAAGTTCAGTGTTGAACCCGCTGACTTTGAGGTGCCTGTGTTTGATTGCTTCCAAAAATGGCGCCCTCGGTCTACGGCCACGCCACTCAATGCACCCGACTTCGTCCGATCTCAGAAACAAAAATGGCCCCAGTTGTCTGTCCTGTGTACACGCCCCTCTGCAATGTGACCTTGAAGTTCCTCCATCGAGGGCAGGATCCCTGGGCTGGCCTTGTGACACGGCTGACCTATGGGATGTGGCAGAAGGGACGCCCTACTGCCTTCCAGCCCAGAGTCCTTTCATAGCGGTGCACGTTCTCTGACGCCGCTCTGCAAAGCCTCCCGGGAGCAGGCCCAGGCCAGCCTGTGGCTAATGACAGGCCACGTGGGGCCCGGAGACTCATCCCAGCCCAGCCCATCCTGGACCGGCCAGCTGACCTCAGCCAGGATCAAAAGACCCAGCCCAGGCTGACGACCTCTGGAATCGCCAGCCACACAGATGGCTCCAGGAGAAAGAGCCCATCGCTAAATTCGGGGTTGTTGGCCATCTGGCAGGAGCCGGCGCACTCTCACGAGCCTTCCGAACAGAGAGGGCAGGAAGCAACGAGGCGGTTGGGTATACAAAGATGGAGCTCAGACTAGAGTTTTGAGTGGGAGGAAATACATATGTGAGGTTTCTGGGTAGAAGTTTGCAAAGGAGACAGAGAAGTTGCCAGCGAGCAGGAGGAAACCAGGAGAAGCCCCGGAAGGAAGAGGTCGTCAGTGGGGTCAGTGGCTACTGATGGTTTAACTAAGTCTTTGCCTGGCAGGATGGAGACCAGGGAGAGCAAGGAACAGCATGAGGACGCAGGCTGGAAGCGTGGCGGGAGATGGCCCAGAGGAAGGGGGGACGGACTGCCTCTCGCCCGTTAGAGGGGGGCCCAAGGCCGACCCTGAGAAGCTCTCCATTCTCCATCCACGGTTTGTTTAATCTTCCTAAGAGTATACACTGTTGATTGTGTCCGTGTGGTGACTGCAAAAACGGCCACTGATTCTTCTCATCTCGTAATTGTGCCCCTTTCCAGTGTGACTCGGCGGCCACTTCCACCAAGACGTGTCCATCCCGTGAATCTGGGTGGGACACGGGACTCGCTCTGGCCGATGCAGCTGTGACACACACGACTCCGGCAGAGGCTCAAGGGTGTGTGTGCTGAGCTTCTGGACACCTCCCTCACAGGGAGAAGTCGAGACCAGCCTGCTGGGGGATGAGGGACGGATAGCCCGTCATCCCTGCCTCCAGCCCACAGCCGGCCAGCGCCAGGAGTGGAGCCACTGTGCTACCTGGCGGAAGCTATTGAAAAATGGATGAGCCCGGCCAAGGTCACTGGTACCGCCCAGCAGAGGCTGGCCCAGGACTCCGGCTCCCAGAACCGTGGGCTGCGTAAGTAGTTAAGATTTAGGCCGCAAACAGAATTGCCATTCTGTTCTATAGAATAGGAATAGAAATAGTATCTTCTAAACATTTTTTTATGTTTATTTATTATTGAGACAGAGCATGAGCGGGGGAGGATCTGAGAGAGAGGGAGACACCTGAGCTGTCAGCACAGAGCCCGGCGCGGGGCTCGAACTCGCGAACCGTGAGATCGTGACCTGAGCTGAAGCTGGACGTCCAACCAATGGAGCCCCCGGCCGCCCCAGAAATAGTATCTTCTTACCCGGTTCTGTAGATTAGTTGAAGCATCTAAGGCTCTGAGACAATGGTGTTCAGTAAATGTTCAGTAAATCTCCTCCTCCTCTTTTTTCTCCTTCCCGTCTTCTCCTTCCTCCCTCCTCCTCCTCTTTCCTCCACCTCCTCCTTCTCTTTCTCCTTCTTCTTTCTTCTTTCTTTTTTTTCTTTCTTCTTCATTATCATCATCATCCTCATCATCTCTTCTTCTTTCAAAGTGTTGCCAGGTATTGACAAATCTGTTTGTAGCATTTGCTTGTACGTTTTATTGTATGTAGATTTGATCATCTTTTGACACCTTAAAAACCCTTTCTGGCTTGGGAGAGATGGGGCTCCCTGGGCTAGGCAACTTTGAGAGAGCAAGGCCCCCGCTGCCAGGAGCAGCTTTCCTGAGCGAGCTCACCAGCCCAGGGCCCCGCCGCCTCCACCTGGTTCCTGCACGCCAGGAGGAAGTGGTCTCCTTTCTGGATGGTTCCACGGTCAGGTACCAGGGCCCTCGAGAGTCCAGAACCTGCTAGAATTATTCAAACTGGCCAGTCCTAAGCTCCTCACGCTGCCCTGGCCTGCTTTTCCCATGGAAATCCTAGGAGAGGGCATGGCCTGGGCGCACCCTCGGCTCCTGGCCACCCGGGGCTTCTCCGTGCAGCACACTTCTGGTCTGGAGAGTTTGGGAGTATTTTGTTTCCCTGAGGCTTTCTTCTGTTTCCTCTTGTGGCTGCACCTGACTGACCATTTCACACACACACAAAACACAAAATGCGGTTGCGGATGGACATTTAGACCATTTGTAGCCATTCGTCAGGAACAGCCTCGCACTTGTTTCTTTGGATGTTTGTGCAAGTGTCCGGGGGTGGGGAGGACATGCCCCCTGGGGCTCTGGCGGCCAGCGGCCGGTGGCCGGGGGCGGGCCGACAGTTTCCCAAGCAGCTGAAGTATGGAGTCCGTTCAACATCAAGAAAAATCCCATCAGAGAAAAAAAAAAAGGACAGAGAAAAATACTTTCAGCCATAATCAACATAGGAAAAGCGAGTATCAGCTTTTCCCTATGGATTTTCCGCTCAGTTGTGCAAGTTTAACAAGGCTGTATATGGTTTGGGGTGACTTTTCGGTGGAAGATGGACCTGTTCTGTGTGGCCACTGGGATTAAGTGAGCAGAAAGCCAAACGCTGGACGTCCCGAGGTGGCGCCTCGTGGTGACATCTTTGGGAGAGTCGTGAAATCGATTCACTGGCCACAGTGACCCTGTGGGACACGTGATTCCAGGAGAGAATGGGAGCTGCAGGCATGTGGGTTTATTTCTCCTGGGCGGTGTCCTTTGCTACTAGAGAGAGAGAAGAAAGGGTGGGGGGGGGAAGCCTGGTTATTTTATCTCTTTGGTTACAAACATCTTTCATTTCTCCAGAAAGAAACGAAAACACACGTCACCACGTAATGATGTTTACTGAAAAAAAAAAAAAATTCCTGCGTAAAATCAACAGACACAATCTGGATAACGTAGATCACTCAGCGGCTTCTTTGTGGACCCTGCCCCTGCCTCCCTGCCAGCGGCCGCACACTTTGAGCTCCCTGGCGTTTTATTTGCTTTCCTTTCTCGAAAGCGCATGAGTGGGGAGAGGCTGGGCCCCAGTCACGCTGGGTGAATAGCCAGGGGACATTCCCCAAATAGCTCCTGGGAGCATCTTTTCAGGAGAGTCTCTTCCCCCCGCGGCTCATGGCAGGGAATCAAATATTTAAAGCTGATTTTTAGACTTAGAGGCACATGAAGAGGTTTGTTTGGCCAAGGAGCGGCTGCGGTGACGGGGGAGGATTTTCTGCCCCAATGAGGCTGACTCACCTGCACTCTGCTGGGAATGTAACGCCTCCATCCAGTTTTCCCTAAGAAAATTCCACCGGCCAGGCCCTCTGCTGGGGGCGGGACCGGACCCTCCCAGCGGGTTTGGGGGCTGCGACCCCCTTGGCGACAGGCCCTCCGCCCTGACAGCACCTGCCGCCCGTGGCCGCTCCCTGTGGCCGCGTTTTGAGTGGAGTGCTGACAGCTTTGATTTGCAAGCACGGGAGGTGAGAAATCAGAAGTGATTCACCCGCCTGCTCGGTGCAGTGGCAAAGGGACTGACGGGCCTTCCGTCCGCTCGGGCGACTCGGCTGCAGAAGGAAAC
This sequence comes from Helogale parvula, assembly GCA_004023845.1. Taxonomy (NCBI): domain Eukaryota; kingdom Metazoa; phylum Chordata; class Mammalia; order Carnivora; family Herpestidae; genus Helogale; species Helogale parvula. Next base: position 18,963 of record PJEM01008654.1, on the reverse strand, counting down.
GCTAACAGGAGCAGACAGCCGGGGCCTGGGGCGGCAGCACGGGGCCAGTGGGGGCGAGGGCGAGGGACGAGGGCGGGGGATGAGGACGGGGGAGGGTCAGATGAGGGCGGTCAAGTGCATTCAGGCAAGACCTGCGAGGGCCCCTCTGCCAAAGCGCGTGCTCTCAGGAGCCTGGCCCCCACCTCCCAGGCTCCACCCTCTCATCAGCCGCCTGTCCGGAGTGTGGCCTTGAAACGGCCACGGAAAACGGCAGCGGGATTGGGAGGAGCGCCTGGATGGACCATTGTTCATTCAGAAAAATGTGTATCAGGGAAACAGCACCGGCACCCCAGAGCCATGGTTTTGAGCCCCAGTTAATTTTTTGTTCTGCTAAGTGATTAGGAAGCGTGTATGCTTGTGTTCGTGGATGCGAGCGTGTGCCCGAGCGCCTGTGTGTGTGCGTGCACGCACACACACACACACACACAGTAAAACCTAGGTTTGTGAGCATAGTTCATTCCAGAAACACACTTGTCACCCGAAGCACTTGTGCATCGAGGTGAATTTCCCCATATGAAATAATGGAAACTCAGATGATTTGTTCCACAACCCAAAACCGTTCATGTAAAAACGAGTACAACCGTAGTATAACACAAAATGATAAAGACACACTCACAGATGAGCCTGCAGGTCCCTTCGAAAACCTCCGGGGCCGGTGGGAGGGAGACCAGAGGAGGGTGATGGCGGGGGGACGTTCCTGACCACGGACACAATCACCGCCGTCTGTTGGCTCCATGGGATGTTTTCCTTTTCGTGCAACGTTAACAAGGAACCTCCCCAGTGACACTTGCTTCGGCCTCCTTCCGAGGGTTTTGCGGAAATGGGACAGCGTGGTCCTTAAACAGACCTACTGCTCACACGGCTACAGCCTTCCTCGGTGGTGATTTTCTACAGTTTTGCACCGTTTCCCACACTTTACACGTCTCCCCAATCTCTCTCGAACGCGGGCTTCCTCCGCCGTTTCCGTCTCCTCCTCTGCTGGCGAGATCGAGATCTCCTCACGATGTCTTGCTGTCGCTCACGATGCATTTTCAGGAGTTTGTTGGCCGTCACCTTGGACCGAGACCGGCACCTGACCATGTGAGCTGGCCACCCACAATCCCGCAGCGAGAGAGAGAGAGAGAGAGAGAGAGAGAGAGAGAGAGAGAGGACCATTGGCTCAGTGTGATCATGTGATCAGCCTCACATGCTACTCAAATGCAAGAATCGCTCTTTATCAAGTTAAAGTTCATCACAAACGTTGGCTCATCTGGCGGAACTCTCCCAGAACAAGTTACTCGCAATCCAAGGTTTTACTGTATTTCTTTTCGGATCTGAGAGTTCTTTTTTTTTTTCTAATTTTTTTAAATGTTTTTTACTTATTTTTGAGAGAGAGAGAGAGACAGAGCGAGCAGGGGAGGGGCAGAGAGAGAGGGAGACACAGAATCGGAAGCAGCTCCAGGCTCTGAGCTGTCAGCACAGAGCCCGACGCGGGGCTCGAACCCACGAACCGTGAGATCATGACCTGAGCCGAAGTCAGAGGCTTAACCGACTGAGCCCCCCGGCCTCCCCAGACCTGAGCGCTCTTCAAACAGACGAGGAAACGAATGCCACATCACCCGAGTCTGCGACGCTCGTCACCAGGAATGAGAGCCTCACTGCCCTCAGGCCACACGTGCCGCTCGGGCACCTGCCGGTGGGAACCTGTTGGCTGGCAGCTCCTTCTCCTTGGGCCCGGTCTGTGATTTTGCCGATTTAAATCCGGCTCGTCAAAGTCAAGGTCACCAGCCCTCTTCCAGAAAAGCCTATGTTTCTACACGCAGGAAATAATAATGTAGGTAAAGACGAGGCGATTTGATCAAATACAGTTTAGAAAACATCTCACCTCCTGTGGGGTCCCTTCGTAGGCCACCACATTGTCATTAACGTAGGAAATGTCAGGAGAGGTGTTTGCCGTGGGGACGAGGTCCCCCTCCCCCCGCCCCCCATGAGCTCTTTAAAACACTCAACTCCGGGCGCCTGGGGGGCTCAGTCGGTTAAGCCTCCAACTTCAGCTCAGGTCATGATCTCACGGTTCGTGGGTTCGAGCCCCACGTCAGGCTCGCTGCTGACAGCTCAGAGCCTGGAGCCTGTTTCGGATTCTGTGTCTCCCTCTCTCTCTGACCCGCCCCCGATCACTCTCTGTCTCTCTCTCTTAAAATAAAACAAAGACGTAAAAAAGAATTTATAAAAACCACTCAACTCCTGGCGGCCAGTCTCTGTTCAGGACAAAGGCTTGCTCTTTCTCTCCCTTTGGGGTTCATGATTGGCCCGTTCACAGCCCAGCCTGTCCGGTCGCCTGGAAGACAGGTCCACACAGCACACACTCACACGCCCTCTCACGCACACCCGTGGGCCTCCGTACACGCTCACACACACCCCTGAAGCGGTGACCACATGTGGTGTCAGGAGTTCAGGGTCAAGGCCGAGGAGACCTCGTGGGGTTGCACGGGGGCAGGATGGGTTTTAGCGTCGGCCAGTCCGGGTCCCCTGACTCCCGCTGAATGCATCAGAAAGCCTGTGCCGGGGACCAGGCTCCAGGCGGGGACCGCGGGGGGCAGGGGACGGAAGGAGGAGGGATGCGCTGGTGAGGTTCGAGGGGCATAGACGTGCGGTGATCAGGACCCATGCGTCCCCAGGGCCCAGCGGCACACGGGGCACATAGTAGGCCCGCAGGACTTTGTGCTGAAGAGCTTCGCGGAGACCCTGACGGAGAGAGACGGGGCACAAAGCTCCTCGGGAGGAGGGCACCTGGGTGGGAACCTCAGGGCTGCCCCGCAGCCCCCCACCCCCGTCTCTCCCCAGAAAGCTCCCCTGCTCTCTTCTCCATCCCTGCTCCCACAAGCGAGCCTCCCCCATGCGCCAGGCTCTCTGCAGCGGAGATGCCAGGCTCACGTCCTGCGCCTGTGACACCCAGCTGGCATCCAGGAGAGATGGACGCTGAAAGTCTGCAGGCCACGGCGGCCGTGTGAGGGGGCATGGCGGGCCACCTTGCTGTGGGTCAGAGATGCCTTCCCTGAGGCTGGATGGGCTCATGTGAGCCGGGTGAGGAGCACCTGGAAAAGCATGCTAGGCTGAGGGAACAGAATGTGCGAGCATCCCGAGGCCCGGAAGAGGATCCTTGAAGAACTGAGGGAGGGGGTGGGGGTTGGGAAAGTGGGTGTCCCTAGAGAGTGGCTTCGGAGGGGGCGTTGGAGCTGGGGGCGCAGACGGATACTCTCAGGGCACAGGGAGAGGCCGTCGGCCAGCAGGCAGACGACAGCCCGTGGTGGCCTGCTCGGGGCACACTGGACACAGGGCGCCCTCCACACTAGAGATGTAGTTTATCCGGGAACCGCAGGGGGAGGGAGGGCCGTCTACACCACTGATCACAGGAGGGACACGATCAAACGTGCTGTGGACAAGCCCCGCTGACCCCGTGTGGAGAATGGAACTATAACCCCAAACCTGACGAAGACAAGTTTCCGCCCCCTCTTGGTTTCTCCTGTCGAATTCGTATTTTGCAGGGAAGGGAATTTTGTGACCCACAAGCGGTCTGAAGTTCAAGGTCCAGGACTGATTTTTGGTCACTTCGCTCATTAGAGGGCTTGGAGCAGTGAGGGTGGTCACAGGGATGTGCCCGCGGGTGGCGACCCCCCCACACCCGGGGCTCCCTTTTCTGCGGGTTAGAGAGGACGCTACCTTCTGGCTGCGGGTGGACGGGCCTCAGCTTCTTCCCTGGGGCACGCCTGGCGGGCAGGCACTCACCCCTGCCAGCTGGCTCAGGCCTCTTGGCACCAGGGGCCGCGCCTTCTGTGCGCTAAGCAGGGGGGCGGAGAGACAGGCTAGAAGGAAGAGACTCCGAACCAAACAGGGAAACCTGAAAGCAACAGAAGTCTTTCCTCAGGGCGACGATGACAGCGCACATTGGCGCTGGCCGCCGTGGTGCAGCCGTCCCCGCCCTGCTCCCCAGGACCTACTCTGTGGTTCCGTGCGTCCTCCCCCCGGGCTCCTCCCTCTGGCCTCCGCTAGTGAACATACTCTCTAAGTACAGAGGCCTTTCTCTGAAGCACAGTCAGGACAAGCCCAGCTGTCCTGCCACCGGCTCCTGAGCGCCCCTCGGGAGCCCCCCTCGCCCCTGCAGGGATTCTGAAACCCCTTTGGCCAGACGTGCGGCAGGAGCTGGGACTCTCTTCCGTGCCTCTCACTCACTCGACAGGGGGCCTCAGGGCCCCACGACTCCCTCTGGGATCACTGCTGCCCTCCAGCCACCTCTCCAGCTAGATGTGACTCTCCGGTTCCAAAACACTCCCGCGCCCTTAGCCAATCGCTTCCTGATTAGCCTCTATTTATTCATCTGCAAAATGAGACAGCAGCGCCTGGGCTTCTCCTGACGCTGGTGACACCCCGGAGCCCCCCCTGGCCGCTGGGCAGAAGGGGTGGGCGAGGTGGCCCTCATCTGCCGGCCCCGGCTCTTCAGAGTCCCTGCTCTTAGCTTCTCACCCCTCCCGGAGCCGGAGGAGGATCTTAGCTGCGCAGAGGGGTGGCGGGAAGGTGGCTCGTGCAAGGGTTTGGTGCAAGGCGGAGCGAGAGCCCGAGGCAGGGCGGAGGCGGCGGGGTGGCCCGCGGTGATGCTGGCAAAAAGGTGATGCTCCCACATCCTTGGCAGGTGGGCGCTTCCCTGCCCGCCGCCTCGCCTGGTGGCCTAGTGACCCGCCCGCGGGCACCGCGAGCCCGGAGGATGCCAGTCCCTGGTGTCCGCACGCAGCAGCTGCCCCGTTAGAGGAGTTGAATCGAGGAAGGGACCCGCGGGGCCCACCCGTCACCGAGGACTGCAGGGGGGCGGGTGGAGGGTCGTGGACCTGCTCTCCCAGGCTCTCCTGCACCTGCTTCCCACACAGCCCGGGAAGGCGTGCAGGGCAGGAGCGGGAGGGTCGGCCGGAGGGACACGGGTTTGGTTCCTGGGTCTGGCAGGTGCTGATCTGCGCGCTTCACGAAACTTCCTCCGTGGAATCACGTGTTTGCTGAAAAAGCTTTCTTCCCTCATTTTTTGGGTGGTCTGCGTCCGGCCCCTTCTGTGGGCTGGTCTGGGGGCCCTGCCCCCTCGGCCTCCAGCCTCCTCCCCCACCCCCACCCACACGGCCAGTACCTCCTAAATGAGCTAGACACGCCGGCAAGTCCACCGGCTTAAAGAGGGGGACGTGTCTCCACCGACCTCTGAGCCAGCCTCCACCTTTTGAACTGCATCCCCTTTCAGAGGGGGCTGCATCCACCCCTGGCCTTTCCCCAGGGAGAGCGGGGCACCCCTGCTCCTGCCCCCTGCGCCCCCACCGCACACACCTGCACCGCACCCCTCCCACCCCCACGCTCTGTGCACCGGCTGTTGAAGGCACGGAATTCACGCCCTGTGCAAAAACGCATCGCTTGGCCCCGTGCATTTGCCTGTCTCCTTGCGCTGCCCAGGTCCAAGGTCATCTCCGTGGGAAGATCCGCTCTTGCTGCCAAATTGTAGGTTCATTCACTAATTCGTTCTCTAAGTATGGGGTTGCCGCCCATGCCGTGTGGGTCACTGGGCCAAGCTAGGGATTAAGAACAGTGAGGCGAGTAAAATCGGACACCCTCGGAGCCTGCCGGGGGGAGAGAAGAGGCATCAAAGAGTGGGAGGGGGCTGGGCACCCGCTAGGGGCCGGGCACAAAGTGCTCCACCTCGTTCAGCCTTCACGAAACCCAACCTGGCAGCTCGGTTTCTATCATTTCTGTTCAGGGAGCAGCGCTGGGAGAAGTGGGGTGACTTGTCCAAGGTCACACGGCTCGTGAGTAGCAGAGCCTGGAGTCGAGCCCCCAGCCTCCCAGCGCCAGAGGCCACCCCTGGGACCAGGAGCCTGTACACCCAGGTGTCATGTTCTTTCTGAGAAGGCTGTGAGAGAGGCAAGTGATGCTCTGGGTGCTTCTAGAAAGGGGACCTGGTTTAAGCTGGAGGTCAGCGAGAGTGTCCCAGGAAATGTCCTTGAAGCCGCCCTTGGGAAGAAGGGAAGGAATCAACCAGGTCCAGAATGGGAAGACGTATGTTCCCAGGAAGAGGGAACAGCGGGTGCCAAGGTCCTGAGGCCACAGGACCTTGGCACAGTGACAGAATGCAAGAAGGTCCCCGTGGCCGGAGCCCAGCACACAAATCGTGGCCCGTTCTTTGGGAGACACTGCAATCACTCACCTGTCTTCGACCTGATCAAGAGCGCCCCACGAATGAGGCTGTGTTTCGGCGGAAGCTGTTCCAACTCTGATATTTTCCCAAGTGTCTGGTCTCACGTGTTCTTCTGGTAACTCCCGATCAGAGGGAGAGTCGATTCCTGGTCCTGGGAACGTGGGTGGATGTTGTGCCTGCCTCGATGAATAAAATCCATCGACTGACGCCACGGGCTGCTGGGATTAGGTCCAGAGAGGGGATGTGGCTGGTGATCTCTGTCTCTGTCTCTGTCTCTGTCTCTCTCGCTCTCTCTCAAGAAACTTACTTGGAGCGCCTGGGGGGCTCAGTCGGTTAAACCTCCGACTTCGGTTCAGGTCATGATCTCACATTTGTGGGTTCGAGCCCCGCGTCGGGCTCTGTGCTGACAGCTCAGAGCCTGGAGCCTGCTTCTGGTTCTGTGTCTCTTTCTCTCTCAGCCCCTCCCCTCTCATGCTCTGTCTCTCTCTGTATCAAAAATAAATAAAATATTTTAAAAATTTAAAAAAAGGATACTTACTCTTGGAACGCAGCCATGTGCTGTGAGGAAGGCCAACCAGCCCATGCGGGTAGATGAACGTGGTGAAAAACCGGCCTCCAGCCAACATCATCCACCAGACATGGGTGATCCAGCCGATTCCAGCCCCCAGCCTTGGGGACTTCTGGCTAAGGGGTCACACGTCCTGAAGCAGAGCCAGGCTGGTCCTTGGTGCTCTGAGTTTTCCACGCATGGAATCCATTACCGGGATAAATGTTTTGTGCCACCAGGTTTTGGGGTAACTGTCACACAGCCACAGTAACTGGGTCGCTCCAGTTGGCAGGGATTGGTTGGGGGGTTGACTGGGGACCCAATCCTGGCCGATAGAAGTAAGGGGGCATTTACTGCAGTAACTTCTGGGTAAGTTTCCCTAATTTTGGAAAAAAATTATGAAGAAGTTACAGTCTTTTTCAGCCTCTTAGATGAGGTTCTGTGAGGAGATAATGCCTGGGAAACTGCAGCCATGTTGTGAGCTTGAGGCAGTGACCAGAAGACGGCAGAACAGGAAGAGAGAGAGAGCTTGGTTCGTAGGTTGTGAGACGCTGGTGATCCGCCCTTGAGTCCACCCTATTTCTGTGACATGACAAAGCCCCTACTGTTCAAAGTTTTGAGTTTGAGCTTTTGTAACTTTCTAAGGGATACGGCTTCTTTCCCCTCACACCCTGCCTTTCTCCTGCCCCGGTTCATCCCCGAGTTTGGGGCCGGGCGGGCTTGAGAATCTCTGATCTGCAGGGGGGGGGGGCTCCTGCCCGCTTACCCTCTACCGTCAAGAGCAAGCGGGACACGGAGAGGGAATTCAGGGGTCAGACGGTGGAGAAAACACGCCAGGCCAGGAAGGACGCAACTCCAGGGCAAAGAGCAGTGAGGGTGAGAAGGAGACGATCACTCAGTGAAAACAAGGGAAGTAAGAAGAAAGAAACAGAACGGGGAAGGGCAGGGGCACGTGGTAAAGGTCCAAAGCTGCACGGCCTCCGTCACGCTACTCTGATCCCTCACGTCATCCCACGTCCCACCCATCTGGTTCTCTTCCTTCTGCCTGGGTGATCTTGGGCAAATTGCTTAAGGGCTTTGAGCCTCGGTTTCCTAATTTGCACAACAGAGAAAGGGGGTTACAGTGCCCGTCCCGGACGGCTGTGAAAGGGAACTTGGTCACGACTCTACTAGTCATCAGCACAGACACTCACTGCAGACTGGCGTATGCAAAACAGGGAAGTCTTTGGCTCTCGTCCCTGAAAGGTAAAGGAATTTTGGCTTCAGGCACGGCTGGATCCAGGGGCTCAGATGATAACATCAGGGTTTGATCTCTCTTTATCTTTTGTCTTTTTTCCCTTTACGACTGCAAGCAGATGCAGCTCCTCTCCTATCTTTTCAGCAGGCTCGAAGGAGACTCTACGTACCGTTGCTTTGACAGCTAGTCTGGCGGCTTCCCACACGGAACAGTGTAACCAACGAGTGGATGCCGCTGAGTGGCCAGACCTGGGCCAGGTGTGCCCAGCCCTGGATACGGAGATGGAGCTGGTCTACCCACCCAAGCGGCTGACACCGTGTGTACGTGTGTGTACGTGTGTGCACGTGTGAGTGTGTGTGGTGGGGGGCGGGGCTTCAGGGAAAAGGGAGAATCTCTCATTGGAAGAAGGAAGGTAACGCCCTAACTGACCATCGCGTCTGCAGCAGCACTTTCGGGAGTCCGACCGCCCACACCCGTACCGACCCGGAGAGAAGCAACCTGACAGGAGACAGGCCCTGAGCCACGTTCGCCTCTCCAGTGGGAAACGCGGCGAGGGGCGAAGGACTCTGTGAGAAACAAAATTGTGGTCACGTACGCGGAACAGAAAATGCACTATCTTGACCGTAAAGCAGTGTTGTTTTCACTAGGGTGTGATTGACTCACAAAGTGACGCTCGTTTCGGGCGTTCCGCAGAGTGGTCTATGACTATCTCATGCGATGCTCACCCCGTTTCTTTCTTTTTTTTTAATGTTTTTATTTTCAAGAGACAGAGAGAGACAGTGCGAGCAGGGGAGAGGCAGAGAGAGAGGGAGACACAGAATCCGAAGACAGGCTCCAGTGTCTGAGCTGTCAGCAGAGAGCCCGATGCGGGGCTCGAACCCACGAACTGTGAGATCATGACCTGAGTGGAAGCCGGAAGCCAGATGCCTAACCGACAGAGCCACCCAGGTGCCCCTCACCCCGTTTCTAAGTGGCGTCAAGCGCGTCCATGAGGCTGTGCGACCATCACCACCCCCGTCCTCAGAGCTCTGTATCTTCCCGAACTGAAACTTCGTTCCTGTGACGCCAAGTCCCCACCTTCTCGCCTGGCCCAGCCCAGCACCCATCGCTGTCTCCGCCTCTGCACACGCGCCTTCTCTAGGCGCCACACAGAACTGGAATCCTGGGGTGTTTGTCTTTTTTGCGTCTGGCTTATTCACTGAGCATAAAGGCCCCCAAGGCTCATCCACCGTGTAGCGCGTGTCAGAATCTCCTTCCCTTTGAGGCTGAGCGAGATTCTGCTGTACACACGGACCATGTTTTGTTTGTCCGGACCTCTGCTGGGGGACACGGGGCTGCGTCCGGGGCAAACGCGTTGAAGCCAAGAGCGCGGCCAGGGCGTGACCCCCGATCCAGAATCCTCCTCCTCCCCTCGATCCTCCCCCAGCCCGGCCCCTGCGCTTCAGAAAACAGCGAGAAGAAACTAGATTCTATTGGAATGAAAGTGGTAAGGGAGAGGAAGAGGAAAAAAAACATTTCCAGCCACAGAAACTCGTGTTCAACAGAGGGAGAAAGAAAGGCCCAATTAGGCCTTGGTGGCCACAGCTCACAAAGGAAGTGCAGTTGTCAGAAAGAGGGCTGGGACTTTTCAAAGAGCTTCCTGGAACCAAACAGAAATGCCGAACTTTGTTTTGTCTCTCCCCAGAGCGCGCTCCCTCTGGAATCAAAAGGCTCCAAGGGTGGTGAGAGACCTCAGAGCATGAAATCGCATTACTGGAAATGGTTTGGGGCTTTTGTCCTGGAGTCTGAGGCCTCGGAGGGCTGAGTTTAGCAACACTGCCGGCCCGCTACGGAGGGGCACAGAGAGGCAGGGCCCGGAGAGGCAGGGCACCGCTGGACGTGCCCTCTGGTTTCCTCCTCAGAAGCAAACTGAGGAGTCAGGGGGCCGTGGTCGGGCGCTCCGCTAGGGGAAGTGAGGACTAATGCCCTTGTCAGATGCTTCAAGTGGATGATAAAAAAAAATACACTGGACTCAGAAGAGGGAAGAAGTGGGTAGAGGCTGCAGGCTTGCGCGTCCCTGTGTCCTACTGCAACATCTTTAAATCCCGTGGAATGACCACAGCTGCTCCCTAACCAGTCTGCTTGCCTGGTCTTGGAGAAGGCGACTCTGAGCCCATGACTCCCTCGCTTCAAAACCTTCTATAGTTCACCATTGCCTTTGAAACCGAGTCAGCTCTTTAATTGTCACTCTGCGTGGCCGGGGCTCTGTTTCGAGCTCCGTCGACCTCATGTCTCCCATTCTGCCCTGCATCCACCTCTCCAACGGGAGCTGTCTGTGTGCTTGGGCAAAGTGAACCTCATCGTTTTAGACCAGTGGCGTCGAATACCATAGCCACCCTCCTGATCCACGATTCGTAGTGATCATTACATAGTGAAAGAGTAATATTTTGGGGCGCCTAGGCAGCTCAGTTGGTTAAGTGTCCGGCTTCAGCTCAGATCATGATCTCATGGTTCAAGGGTTCGAGCCCTGCGTTGGGCTCTGTGCTGACAGCTCAGAGCCTGGAGCTGCTTCGGATTCTGTGTCTCCCTCTCTCTCTGACCCTCCCCTGCTCACGATGTCTTTCAAAAAAAAAAATTAAAAAAAGAAAGTAATATTCTGCATATGTTGGGTTAAATTTACTATCAGAATTAAGCTCATTTGCTTCTTTTTACTTTTTATTGTGGCTACTGGGAAAATCTAAATGATCTGGAGGATTGCGTCTGTGGCTAACAGAGTTTTGATCGGGCGGTGCTGGTCCCGAGCGGTGGGCCGCAAACCACGCTCCCCGTCTGTTTCCGCGGAGCCCAGGAGCCTCACGCAGTTTTTCACTTTGGGAAGATGGTCAGAAAAACAACTAACGAAGAATATTTTGTGACACGGAAATTGTACGACACTGAAACTTCAGCGTCCACAAATAAAGTTTTATTGGCACACCGCCACGTTCATGTGCTCATGTCTCGTCCCAGGCTGCTCTGAGCCGCCGCAACAGAGACCGTGGGGCGCCCAGAGCTGAAAATATCTACTACCTGGCCCTGTCTGGAAAACGTTTGCCAGCCCTCAGCCTCAGGCGCGCGCTGCCAGGCGGGACAGAACCGTGAACATGGTAAGAGCCATCTTAGCGGTCACAATGGTCCGTAGCTCTCCAAAGGGCCGTGGGACGTGGACACGCAGGCGCTGTGTCTGTGGCTGTGAAATGTGTTGTGAGGAGGGTCATTAGAAAAATGTTTTCTCGGGAGGCAGTCAACGCAGAACATTTGAACAGCACTTCTGTAAAGGATGCCGTGTTATCTAACTTGTGACTTCATGATCCACCCAGATGCTCCTGGCTCTGAAGTTCTAGTTTACTCGCGGAGAAAAGAAGAAAAGCTAACACTTCTTTTTTTTTTTTTAAGTTTATTTATTTATTTTTAGAGAGACAGAGACAGAGTGAGTGGGAGGTGGGGCGGAGAGAGAGGGAGAAGGAGAGAGAATCCCACACAGGCTCCACACTCCCAGCACAGAGCCTCACACGGGGCTTGAACTCACGAACCGTGAGATCCTGACCTGAGCTGAAATCTAGAGTTGGGTGCTTAACCGACTGAGCCATCCAGGCGCCCTGAGGAGCTGATATTTATTGTATTCTGTTGGATCATTCTATTTACACAATTTTGACCAATCTAACTCTCCTCCCACTTCTATGAGATAGATCTCTTATTATTTGATTGTTATAGAGAAGGGAATTGAGGGCCAGAAAGACAAAATTGTGTCAACCTTGACACAACTATTTCTCCCTTGTGTGAAAGACTGCTGAAGATGAGTCACCGAGGGCTGAGATAGAGGCCCCATGGTCATCAGGGACTCTGGCTCTGTCTGTTTGCTTCACCTCCCTTAACATGTAGCTTCTGAACTACATCACCTCGTGATCCACTATGGCTGCTGGGCTCCAGCCATCACACTCACATCCCGGGCAGCAGATGGGAGAGAAGAGATGCCTTTCATGAAACGTTTTCTGCATCACAATGTGCTAAATACCCAGCGAGGTGGTAGGAGCGCCTGGGCGAACAAAATAGACACTCCTGTGCGCCTTCAATAATCAGCAACAATACGAAGCCTAACCTGATGCTTTTCAGTCTCTCACATCCATCATCTGATCCTTTGGCGAATCCTCCCTGCTCTAGTGAGACTCCTGTGAATCCCATCACTCGTCCCCACCTCCGCTGCCTGGCCAGAGCCACCTCACCTCTCCTGGGCCACCCCAGGACCTCCTGAGCGTCTCCCAGCTGTGCCCTCGCCCAGCCATGCCCCAGGCTCTCCGCACAGCCACAGAGGGGCCTTTTAAAAACAACAGAAGTCATTTCTGACATGTCCCACCAACGCTCCAGAAGCTCTCATTTCCCCAGAGTAAAAGCCAAAGACCCTCCCTCAGTGAGTCTGCTCTCTCCCGCTCCACCCGGCTGTCCCTTCTGGCCCTTTCCAGGCCCACTGCCTCTGGCTAGTCCTGGAACTGCCACAGCCCACTGCAGGGCCTTTGCACTGGCTGCTCCTCCAAATATCTGCATGGCCTGTGCCTATTCTGACCGTAGGGTCTCTGTTCCTATTTCCTCCCTGGAGAAGACTTTGCTGACCACCCCTGTCCACCCCACCCCCCGTCCGTTAGAATCACGCCGTCTCTCACTTGCCTCAAATACCACCACCATGACGGTCAGGCTGGGGGCCTCTTCCTGGCCTTGTCACTGCGAGGGCCTCCATCACGAACACTGCGCTCTCTGCGGAGCAGGCCTGCACTTGCGTCTGTGAGGTTTCAAGGTCCAGCCTCTGCTGGTATCGTGAAGGCATCGCCCGAGAAGGCGCTGGCCCTGCTGGATCGGAAGGTGCCGCCGGCACGGACAGACGCCCGCGCCAGGGCAGACTCGGCTCTGCAGTTGGCTTTATTTTCTGCCTGTGGCTCACGCTCGCTTTCGGGTCCTGCCTACCTCGGAGTCAGAACGTCCTCCTCTTGCCGCTACGCCCAGTGGAATGACCGTGGTGCCCCCTGATCCACGGGACACTTTCCACAGGCGCGGTGACCTGCGGTCAAGCAGGTCCGGAGGCCGAGGGCCCTCCGTCGCGCGTGTTGTTGGCAGGTCAATAGCAGCCTGACGCTGTGTCACCGCGCCTGCGTCATTCCCCTCACTCATCTGTCACCTGGGCGGTCTACCCCGCCGCGTCACCGCAGGGAGGGGCGTGCAGGACAGTAAGACGCAGCGAGCCCGCGGGCACGGAACTTCGGTCACAGCGTGTGGGTGTAATTGTATTATCGGTTATCGTTTGCTCGCTTACTGGGCCTAAGTTACACAGTAAGCTTCATCACAGGCGTGTGTGCAAGGGACGAGGCGGAGCGCACGGTTTTGGGTGCCGTCCGCGGCTCCGGGGCCGCACTGGGGATGCATCGCCAGTGGATAAGAGGGGAGGGGCTGCTCGGATCCTTTCTGCCGTGGTTACCTAACCGATGGCCAATGTCTAAGGCGACACGATCATCTGGCTGCCAGGGTGCTCTAGCTGGGCTCGGTCAGTCAGGACACCAGCGATCACGGGCTGGATGGGTCTCTGTGGTGGGGCGTCCCCCCGGGGCACAGCGGGACAGATAGCGGCCCCATCTACTACAGGTTAGTGGCCCTGTTTTGGTTGTAAGGACAGAAATGTCTGCAGACACTGTTGGATGGGACCCGGCCCCACGTCCCCGCCCCCCACAACTTCGCCCGGGGACGAAATCACCCCTGGGTTAGAAACACCGCTCTTTACAATCAACAGTCTCCTGTGCTAGGGAGCTGGGCTAGAACTGGGTGCGGCTCACCAGGGGCACCCCAACTTTCAGCAAACTGTTCACCCATGAGGGAGACCTGGTGTTCTTTTTTTTTTTTAATGTTTTTATTTATTTTTGAGAGAGAGAGAAATAGTGTGAGCAGGGGGTGGTCAGAGAGAGAGAGAGGGAGAAATAGAATCTGAAGCAGGTTCCAGGCTCCGAGCTGTCAGCACAGAGCCCGACACAGGGCTCGAACCCATGAACCGTGAGATCATGACCTGAGCTGAAGCTGGACGTTCAACCGACTGAGCCCCCCAGGCGCCCTGGAAGACCCTGTGTTCTTAAGAACTCACAGTCAAGGTAACGCCGAGTATGAGGCAAAAACACAGTCCAGGTTTCAGCCCCAGCTATAAGAGCCAAGTCTCCACAGTGCCCGGTGCCCACCCCGGGATGGCTGGTGCGGGTGAGCGGCGCTCCGTCCCTCCTCCACAGAACGGGTCTGGAAAGTCGCATCGTGAGCTTCTCAGATCGCAGCAGGAACAGTTCAGTGAAGGCAGCAGACAAGCCCGGCTGCTCCCAGCTCCATCTGGGACCCTTCCCCGCCTGTGCTTCCAGCTGAGAACGAATGCCCATTTTAAAGATGAGAGCGCCGAGGCTCAGAGTGACTTTCTCACAAGGACACAGGTTTGGGGCCTTCTCAGCCGCGCGGGCCATGAACCTAACGAGAGCTTTGCTTTCTCCAAAGGGATCGGCTTGGAAGATGGGAAGGTGCACTGCGAGGTTCAAGGACGGGTCCGAGCAGGAGCGAAGCGGAGCCCAGCCCGCCGCCCCTCTGCCCCGAGCCCTGCGCAGCCCGACCTCGGCCTCAACCCCCGCCCGCAGGGGCTCCGGGTCAGCACCTGTTTCCCACCGGAGGGGTCCTATTGGCTCCGCCTGCATCACTTGTGAAATCTCTGACCCAATGGTGAGCCCACGAAAGAAGCCGCTCCGATTGGTCCGGCCTGAGTCACGTGTTACGAGGTAGGCTGTGTCACCAAACCGTGGAGAATGGGGGCTGGGGGCGGCGGCAAGCATGTGACAGTTGTTTTGTTCAGAACCAGGACGTGGTCCTGGTTTGAACCGGTTCTTCTGAAACACGAGGCCACCAATGCCGTGCACGCTGAATGTTTTGACATTAAAAAAACAAACAGCCCCGTCAATCTCCATATCCCCCCATGAGGAGACCATTATTCCCATTTTGCAGAGCAGGAAGCAGGGGCTCCGAGGACTTTTCTGGGTGTTTTGAGATCAACGGAGCCCAGGTCTGACTCCCAGTCTCCGTCTTTCAGTGCTTCCCACGGGTTTGTTCCGGAGCACAGACCGGAGCCTGGCCCCCCGCGGACCGGACCACCTGGAGAGGGTTGAGCGGAGGCCTTCCTGGAGCCGGTGTCCCCCTCCCTGGCATCGCAGGATGACCTTGGGCTGGCCCGTGCAGAGGTCAAGGGCGCAGTGTGGAGGTCGGGCAGTGAGAAGTCTTTCACCTTCCACACCCCACCCCCATCCCCAGTGTGTGGAGCAAGCGTGGAGGGGCAATGACCCGGAGACGCGGGGGGCGGGGCGGGGCGGGGCGGGGGGCGGTCCCGTCCCACAGGACCCTGAGATTCTCGCTCAGGAGCAGGAAATGTACCCTCAGGGCAATAGGGGGGCACCAGAGGGCTCGAGCTGAGCGGGAGACCTCCGGGTCAGTTTTACATTCCGGTAACAGGATGCTGGCGGTAGCCTGGAGAACGGTTTGGAGGAAGGCATGTATTGATTGAGCGCCCACTGTATGCCAGGCACCGCTCTAGGCATCGGGGAGACAGATGTGACCAAAACAAAGTGCCTGTGCTCCTGAGCTTGCATTCGAGTAGGGACACCGCCAGCAATCAAATAAGTCCGTGAGCAGGTTCAGTATGACGCGTCTAATTCGGTAAGGGCTCGAAAGAAAAATATGCCCCCAGAAGGGCGGAGAGGGTGGTGGAGCCTAAGGCACAAACCAGGAGACAGACGGTGAGGCCTGGCCTGCGGGGCTGCGGAGAATTTAGTTTTGTTTGCTGACAGCGCCGTGTGTAGGGACGGGGCGGGGAGGGGGGCCAGGCTGGCGCGCTCTGGCCTCCGGTGCCCGTTTGCCTGCGCTTTGGAGCAGCTGTCCAGCCTCTATAAACATTTAAAAGTGGATGTAGCTTGGCTCCCATTCAGCGTGTAAATAGTTGTCAGATTTTCAATTTTGAAAGCGCTGGTTCCCTGTGATTTGTATAAGTTTTGGAACGGAGGTGAGGCCGCACGCATGGAGGACCAGGCCTCCCCACGCGAGGGCCAGGCTGGGTTTCAAAGAAGACGCGACCCTTTCAGACGCGAATGGATTTCAAAGGTGGAGGGGAGCTCAGATGAAGGCGGCGAAGCCAGAAAGATCAGACCTGCCCGCGGGCATCTTCCCCTTAGCCAAGCAGAAACGCTCAGAAAGATCTGGTTAAAAATGCAGTTTGATTTTAACTCTCAGGTTTTCCCCGTGTCTTCCGGATGTCCAGCCATAAGCACTGGGCCCAACAACTCACTCGTTTCTTTTTTTCCCAAAAAATTTTAATGTTTTTTATTTATTTTTGAGACACAGAGAAAGACAGCGCCAGCAAGGGAGGGTCAAAGAGAGAGGGAGACACAGAATCCGAAGCAGGCTCCAGGCTCCGAGCTGTCAGCACAGAGCCTGATGCGGGGCTCGAACCCATGAACCCTGAGATCATGACCTGAGCCAAAGCCGGACGCTTAACTGACTGAGCCACCCCAGGCGCCCCAACTCACTTATTTCTGAAATGAAACTTTGGGGTACCAGCCTGGGTACTTGGATTCCAGGGAAGCCAACAGACTCAGCATATAACTTATTCATTTCCCCTCAGGACACAGACGATGATGAAAGAGAAAGACAGGAAAGAGGCGGCAAACCGGCACCCGTTTGAGGCTGGATAAACGGGAGAGAAAACGTTTTTCGATGGCAGGTCGGCAGACCTTAAAATGAGCTCACCCTTCGCGCTAAGCAAAGCCTTTCAGGAATCCCACCTCAGAAGCACCGGAAATACTGAGCGGAGGTGGTAACGCCAGGACGCGTCTGGGCTTGGTTTTGCGTGCGTGCGTACGTCATACACACACGCGTCATCTCAGCTAACCCTCAACCGATTTAAAAAACTGATTGTGCGTCCCAACACCAGAACACCTCGTGGCCGCTTAAAAATCAACGAAGCGGTGTTAGTTCATCAGTCCCGGCGAGGGCACCACACCAACAGGAGTCGCTAACAACAACCAGAAAAACTACGTGGGGGGCATATCTCCGTACCTACCTTGGCAGTTTCTCGGTAAATCTAAACCTGTTCTAAAAAATCATGTCTGTTCCAAAAAGTGACGTTGAAGTTTATGGATAGTTCAGGGTACGTGGTTGTGTGTTTATGGAAGTATGGACAGGGTCTGAAAAGATGTCCCCTCCCCCCCACCACCGTTCCCCCCAAAGGTGATCATCTTGAGTCTGGGGCGAAAACATGTAGCGGGAGGGAATCTTTTCCACCTCTGTAATGTTTAGAGATTTTTCCTGTGCACAGGCACGACTTCCGTAACACAAAGTTCAGCGAAGATGTCGTAAATACACACTCACACGGTGAGAAGTAAGTCCGGGGTGGGCAAGAGAAGGCAAGGGAATTCAGGCAGCTTCCTCCAGTTGCATCTCAGATAAATTAACTTCTCTTGATTCAGAATCAACAGCACGGAAAAATCAGAATCCCCTCCAGGTTTCCGGGGGCATCAAAATGGCCCCATTTCTAGAACGTTACGTCGACAAGCGTCTGTGAGTCCATGGCTGCCCTGCTGTCCCACTGGCCTGCCAGGCAGTGGCTGCCGTTCACGGGGCACTCGCTTATGGGGAGGACTCTGGGGAGGACCCTGCGTGTGCCCTCGCTCAGTCTTCAAAATCATAATCCTCTGAGGTGAGATCTGTCTCTGTCGCCCTCTGAAGTGTGAGGCCCAGGCAGAGCGGTCACGTGTCACCTAGCGGGTGAGGGAAGGTTCCGGTCTGACCCAGAACGGTGTGACGGGGGCCAGGTAACCACCCATCCCTGGCCCTTCACGGAGGAGAGCTGACCCGGGCGCCGCCCGCCCGAATGTGATCCCCCCTCTCAGTCTCCCCAGATGCGGTCCCTGGTCAACAAGATGGTTCCAATGAACTTGAATCTCCACGGCCATTGTTTATATTTCTGGCGGGATATTTTGGTCCCGTAACCAGGTGCACGTGGCATTTTGGTAACAATCAAAAAGTCGAAGGGTGCGTGAAAACCCACCATATGTCGGCTAAGTTTGGGCCGTATGGAAAGTGTATGTTCATCATCAGTGTTTACGTTTTACTTATTTATTTTTTCTGAAATCCCATCAAAATAAAAATCAACGGTGTTGCCCCGAAGCCCTTTCTGTGTGTGGGAGGTGCCCTGGGCATCATTTCCTGTTAGAGGAACAGCCAGCAGCAAGATGGGAACGTGGTGGCACAGGGCGGCTGGGCCATTGTTAGGAGGGAAGGGGACCTTCTCTCCTTTCTCTCTCTTTTTCTCAAAAATAAGCATTAAAGAGAGAGAGAGAGAGTGCAAGCGCACATGAGCAGGGGAAGGACAGAGAGAGAGGGAGACACAGAATCCAAGGCTCCAGGCTTCAAGCTGTCAGCATAGAGTCTGACAAGGGGCTCGAACCCAGGAACCAAGAGATCATGACCTGAGCCGAAGTCCTTAACCCACCGAGCCACCCAGGCGTCCCTCTCTTTTCTGACACAGGGGCCCTTTTCCAGGGACGGCGTGGGTCTGAAAGACAGTGGATCTGAGTGGACTTAGTGTCAAACGGAGTCGGGCGAAGGTCTCAGGAAGCCACATTGCTGGCGTCGCTCAATCTTGACCTTTACCGTTCACAGCCAGGCTACCTCCTTGGCTTTTGCCCAGCTCTGTTCCCTTCAGACTCCGTCAGACCTGCCCTGTGCGGACAGACCCAATGTGAGCAACACCACGCTTTTTCTTACGAGTGCCCCTTGCCACATCGGCAGGGACAAGTGACCTTCAGATAGGTCGCTCTTTCCTTTGGACTTGCTGTGCAAGGAGGACTTCACAGCTTGTCTGCCTCCCACGAA
>PJEM01008653.1:66069-80067 GCA_004023845.1 Helogale parvula | reverse complement strand
CGCCTTTCTGGCACAGCCCTTCCATGCTCACGAGGATATATATTCGCCTTTTCCCAAATCAGATGGAAAGGACCCAAGGGACAGCCCTCCTCCTGTAAGGAACTCTCCTCTCTGGCTTTCTTGAAGGGCTGTGTTGAACCCTTCCAATGACTGAGAGCTCAGTGCCTCACAAGGGACCTCATGGCCCTTTAGGGCAACTCTAGATGCTAGAAGTTATCTATCAGCCCATATTTGGACACCCAGCTGCCTCCTGGGATCCCTCTCCTATCGGTTTGAGTTGGCCAGACTTTTGGTACGATCTTCCCTCTCTCTGGCTTTAGAAGTTCCAAGGTCTGTTCTAGTGTATCCCCGTAAGCCTTCCTCCCTGGGTTAAGATGCACATGTTTCTTCAGCCTGTCCTCAGTGGCTTCATTCTCCAACCCTTCCCTCCCCCTCCCTGTGCTGGAGGCTCCTTTGGTGTCAGAACCCCCAGCCCCTTACCTCCTTGGAGCCTGAGGGAGCAGGTCAGACCTCGAAGGGCTCCATGAAATACCCACCGACCAGGACTAGAGGAGATTTTACTCACATGAGTGTAGGAGCTCCCAAGGGCCAATGCCTATTGGAGTCAGTTCCCTATCCTTCCTCCATGTTTGCCTACAGCATCCAGTGGACACTGACCCCCAGGACGAGGACCCAGTGGCCCTGGAATGTCTGAGTCAAGTGGAATCCTGACATGGCCTTGTATTTCTTGCCCTGGGCTGTGCTGGCCCCAGCCCTCGGCCATGAGCTCAGGCCTCTCAAAGCTGCAGAGTAGCTGAGGAACATTCTGACTTTACTAAGAGATTCTGGGGGAAAGACACGTAGTGTAACTGGCCAAGTAGTTCAAGATGATGTTTTTATATTAAGACGAATGCATCCGTACTATGCGATAGAAGGTGGACCCGTGAATTTTGAAGCCACAATCTGCAACTGCAGAAGTTTACACTATGGGAAGGTTGCTTCCTGCAGTTTTGTAGGGTTCCAGCCCCGTTTCCCAACTGACTGCCACCCTCCCCCCACCTGCTGCTGGAGGGTGTTTGGATGGAATGCTTGGAGCAGCTCTGGGTACTTACTCCCCTTTGTCGTTAGAGGTGAGGAAAAGGAGGACCAGAGTAGGGAAGAGGTTGTCAGGCAACACACAGCTCGGAGGAGTCTGGAGACCCAGCTTTGCCCTGTCCAGAGAAATGTTGCATTCGGTTTATAAGAATGCTCACCATGGCAAGAAAGGGGGTGGAAACAGGAAGTGGGCTCTGGGTCATCTTTGGTGATCCAGGAAACCCAGTTCAAAGAATAAGTTACTCAGAGAGTCTGTGCTCTGGGTTCTGAGTAGAGTCGCCCCCATTCAGTGGCATTCCTTACCTCTTTCAGGACCTAGTGTTCCCTGGTTGGGAAAGACGCACAGGCAACAAAAAAAAAAAAAAAAAAAAAAAAAAAAGAGAGAAATCAGCTCCATTGCCAGGAAATGAGAGGCAGAAGGCCAAGGGCTCAACAAGACCAGTGGAGGCCGCTGCGGACGCCATATTGGGAAACTCGTAGGACTGGCCGTGTTAACTTGGTCAGCAACTCCACCAACCTTCCCTGGCTCACACACCACCGGCTGTCCCTGCACACATATTTTGCACTCAGACCCACAGATGCCCAAAAGCTTACAATCAAACAGTGCCTTGCAGATGTGTGTGTGAGGAGACACTGAGAAATTAGGGGCTGGCCTCCCTGCCACGCAGCCACCCACAGGCCACTGAAACAAGAATTGGAACAAGGAAGTCAACCTCAACCAGGAACAAGCACAGCCTTCTGTTACCCAAAACACTGTCCTTCCAGAGACTGGACATGGGTTTGTGTTTTATGCGAAGCTGTCTCTGACATTACTGTAAGCTCATGACACCCGACTGTCCCATCTTTTTTTTTTTTTTTACAGTGAACACCTATCCATTGGCTAGTTGCTGGTCGCCTCTCACAGAAGTGCAACTCTCCATAATTTAATCAAGTCAGTTAATACTGTTTAATAAATAGGCCAGAAAATTAGCTGAGAGTTTTTCTCGGCGGGGTGCGGCGTGCGACCAAAGTTATGGAAGATTGTCCTTTGAATCACTAAGGCAAACTCTGTTGTGTCATTTTACATAAAGCAATCACATAAAAAAAAAAGTTATAAATAGGAAAAAGTCCAAAGTTTTCTCACAGAGAGACAGGGAAATTGAAACACCAAAAAAAAAAAAAAAAAAAAAAAAAAAAAAAAAAAAAAAAAAAAAAAAAAAAAAAAAAAAAAAAAAAAAAAAAAAAAAAAGGAAAAGAGAAAGAAAAAGAAAAGAAAAAAGGAAGAAAAGAAAAAAGGAAAGAAAAAGAAGCAAAACAAAACACAACCACCCCTACCCCCCAAACCATTTGCGCCAAGTTCTTCTCGATCATACAGTACTCAAGATCTTTGGATATTTTACAATATAACTCCAAATGGCAGCCAAGAGAAAACCAAAAGAACTAACCAGTCATCTGAAAAACTGAGTTTATAAGAAGTCATTACCTTTACAAAATAAAAACAAAAGCCCCAACACCACTGGATTCCAATTTGTTCATTTTTCCTTGTTTTCTTTTAAAGTTTGGGTCGGCCCCACTCCCTTGGGTGATGGGGCACACGGGGATGTTGGTTGATGGGTCCCAGAAGCAAGTGTCGGAAACGGAGACAGGAATCTAAGAGGCGGCTGTCCAGGAAGATGGCATCTGAAGACGTAGGGTGTCAGGAAGCAGTTCCCTCCGGTTGGAGTGGCGTCGGGTGGCGTGTGGAGTCAGGGCTCTTTTCTGGGGAGCTGGGAGAGTGACAGAGTCTGTGGTCTTCTCTGGCCTTTTTGTTTTTTTGTGTCTGCTCAGGAAGAAGCCAAGGCGATAGGAAGAGCCGAAGTCTCTTGTCCCCACAGCTCCTGGATTGGGGACACCGGCCCTGGGTAATCCATGCAGATGAACCCTCCTACCCTCGGGACTACTGAGAAACAAAGGCAAACTCAGCAAGAAAAAGGGATGGAAGGGCAGGAATGGGGAGACAACAGGAAGGTGCCAGGCCAGCAAAGCTGTCTTCCTTCTCGGGACCTGCTGCAAGCTCATGAACCAGGGAGAGTGTGCGGGCAGCCCTGACTCCCCGAGCCCTTCAGGCCCATACTGGAGCCGGGGCTCCGCCTCCCGCCACCGAGGGAAGCCAAACACCCCAGCTTACCCCCGGTGGGAGGCTTGAGGGTGTTCAAATCCAGCAAAGAGGGCAATTCCGGGCGATACCAGAGCCCTGAGAAACCCACAACAGACATAAACCCCGGGTAACCAGGTGTTTTGTCTGTTTCTAGGAATCTGGGTGGAGGGGGACGTTGCCAGGTGTTAAGAGGTGGCTCCTGTCCCTTCTGTGTTGGCCCCGGGAGTCCCAGGAGACTTTGTACAGCACTGGAGGGGACGTTTGGAGGTGGAGTCAACACTAAATAGTCATCCCCAGGGGCTCTGACTTACACAGTGGCCGGCCTGCCTGGAGACCCGGGGAGTATTTGGAGTGCCCCAAAGCTGCCTGTGCACAAGCCGCATCTCATCTCTTCCTTGTCTCCCCTGCATAGTTTGGCCACGTTTCTCACCTGTGCTAATAGAGGTGGATGTGAGAACTGGAAACTCAGTGTCACCAGAGCCTTCAGGAGAGCAAAGCTCCCACCTTCTCAGTCCTTTTGGGAAGGACAGGGGTGTGTGTGGGGGTGGGTGGGTGCGAGAGGGGAAACTCAATAGCCAGCTACCCCCTTCCTCCCCTCCCCACCCAGCAGGGTGGAGACGACTGACCTGTCCAAGGTCACAGGACAGTGAGGAAAAACGGGCCTGGACTCCAGGAACCTTCCCTGCCAACAGGGCATTTCCCATAAGGATCCCAGGATGGCTGGAGACTAGGAACGTGACCTGTCAGAGCAGGGTGAGTAGGGACTCTGCCGCAGAGTGGTGGCTCAGCTAGGAGGTGTGCCCCAGGCCCCCTCGGGAGGCCTCATCCGTGCTCCATCTGGTCTGCCTCTGGCCAAGCTACCTTCCTCCATCTCCTGGGCACCCAGGGTATGGCCTCCTCTCTGGGTCCCTGGGAGTTTCTGTGTGACAGCCAGAGAGACAGCCAGGTAGAGGCCAGGCCCAGGGCTCCAGGCCCTGCGGGAGGAGATGCCCACCTCCGACACCCACCCCCACAAAGGGAGGCAGGAGACCTTAGGAGGCCTGGGAAATACCACTGTTGCTGATAATATGTTTTCATTTTTCCAATGTGATTTGAAATAAAATGTTCAGACCCGCCGGGTGGCGGCAGGGGAGGCCCGGGGTCAGGGGGAAAAGGGCACGGGGCCGCTGGATCGGGGTCTCCAAGGGCCAGCCTAGTTGTTGGCTTCGGACATGGAGGCCACGTGGTTGAGGCCGGCAAGCCCGGGGAGGCCCGCCAGGCCCGCGGCCCACGGGTCGGGCAGTGGGAAGTAGGGTCGCGCCGCCGCCACGTTCTCGGCCAGCGCGAAGGCCAAGAGGCCCCCCGCGTTCCTCTCGGCCTCCAGCTGCGCGCGCCCGAACAGCTTCATCTGCGTCTCCTCGAACTGCCTCTCCAGCTCCTGCAGGCTCAGCGCGCCCTTGGGCGCCGCCAGGAAGTGCTTGGCGGGGCTGGGGCCCGGGAGGCACACGGCCGCCCCGCCCAGGTGGCCGCCCACCTCGCCCAGCGCGGGCGGCATCACGAAGGCCGCCTTCTCCGGCGCGGGCCCCCCGGGCCCGAAGAGCAGGCTGGCGGCCCTCCAGGCGGCGGGCTTGCGGCCGCGCCGGGGCCGGGCCATGCGGCAGCTCTGGCGCTTGATGTGGCGGTGCAGGTGGTCGGAGCGCGTGAAGCTCTTGTAGCAGAACTCGCACTGGTAGGGCCGCACGCCCGTGTGGATGCGCATGTGGTTCTTGAGGTCGTAGTTGTGCACGAACTTGGCGTTGCAGTGGATGCACAGGTAGGGCCGCTCCCCCGTGTGCTTCCGCATGTGGATCTTCAGCTTGTCCTGCCTGCAATGCAGAGCCTGCAGTCAGTCCCCACGGGGGGCCCGAGGAGCCGCCCCCCAGCCTCTTCCCACCCCGCTTATGCCACAACATGCTAGAGCTCGCCGCTGCAGTGGTGTCCAGCCCCGGAAGCGGGACCCATGCTAGGACTGGCTTGCAAACCCTGCCTCACTCCTAATGGGTGCGGCTACTCACCAGGATTGGAGGGCCGGAGAAGGAGCAGTGTCCCCAAAGGCCTCCTTCACTCCAGGACTCCGTTTACTCATCAGCTCAGAGTAACGAAGCAGCACTCTGTCAGAGGCCTGGCTCACACACTGGAAAATGGGCCTGTCCCGGGACCCTTCTCCCCACATGTCAGCAGCCTGTCCTCAGTTCTTGTGCATGTGGCAACCTCTGGTACTGCCTTGCGCCTTAATTTCATGCCCACTCTCTCCAGGCATGCCTTCCCTCCCGTTCGCCCTGTGCCTTTGCCCAGAGCCCCAGGCCCCATCCTGGCCCCCGGGGGCTGTGGAGATCTGTCTGTCCTCAGCACTAATCTGGGAGGCTACAGCTTGCTCAAGGCTCCCGCACTGTGGTTTCTCATCCCAAGCTGTGGGCTTTCCTCTTTGTCTGCAGAGAATTCCAGGGTTTACAAAAGAGCCAGGTGCGACAAGAATGTAGCCTAATCTAGGGCAAAGCTTTTTAGGATTTAAGTGCTATTACTCAGGGGAAAGGTATGGTGTAAAGGTGGGGCTCCACTGGGGTTTGGGGGCCCGTGCCCCAGCTGCAGACCCACCGCGAACATGCTGAAAGACCTTAGGCAAGTTACTTAATGTCTCTGCGCAGAGCTGAGTTTAGCATTAGACATCACGTCCTATTGTCCAGGGCTGATGGAGAGGATCTGGGTTTGTGTCAAACTAGATTCAACACACCTCCTGGTGATCCCGAAAGGAAGACTGACGTCGCGGGGGACTGAGTGCAGCACAGACCAGTTCGAGGAGCCTTCCAGCCTGGCTGAAGTCGAGTCAGACGGGCCGCAAGAACTCCTCTCAGGGTCCTTCTGCAGCCCTCCCCAACCAGGCCTGGCTAGGATTTACTTCCTGCCTCACTCCCAAAGAGCTCTGCATCCCGTCTCCTACCGCCTCCCCGCAGGTGTGGCCCGGGTGGAGCATCTGTCTGTAATTTTTGCCTTGGGTTTGAGGTCAGGACAGATGCGGAGCCCAGGCATTCGGCCTGAAATGGCCAGATTTAAACCATGCTCAATATAACCGCAGGACGGCAGGAGCAGGTCCTGGTCTCCTGGTGTCCCCTGGCCGCTAGAGGTCTCACTGGCTCTCATTTTTGGACAGGTTCCCCAGGGGCGGGGCAGGAGAGAAAAGGACATTCTTGTGTACCTTGGCAGAGACCAGGGGAGGACCAGGACAGATCCACCCCTTCCACCTGTGCTACCAGGAAGGCACAGGGCACCTGGGAGATGGGGACGGGGGATGGGAAGGGAGGAGGAAGTGAATGCGGCTCCTGAGGCGAGCAGGCGTCCCGCACACCAGACCCTCCTCTCCTCCACGTTCCCTGTCCCTGCCCCTCCCAAGACCCACCAGCTGTGCCCAGGCTGCCTAGAAGCCTTCTGTGACATCCCAGGCTCCCTTCCCCAGCCACAGCACACTGCCCTTAGGGTAGCTATAACCCACATTTCATCCAGGGGAAGGGGCGTTTGAACAGCAAGGGGCTTTAGCAAGCGTATGGGCCGGTGGATCTCAAACTTGAGCCTGCATCAGAACGGCTCTCGGGGCTTGACGAAGCAGCGTGCAGGGCCCCATTCCCAGAGATTCTGATTTGGGGGGTCAGCGGGGAGAGGGCAGAGAACACGCATTCCTAACAAGCTGCCAGATGCTGCCGCTGTGAGAGCCACCTTTGCTGATGGGCAAATGGGGGCCCAGGGAGGGAACTTGCCAAGACCACCCAGAAAGTAAAGGCAGAACTGAAACTAGAACTCAGGCCTCCTTCCCCACCACTGCAAGAGTGGGGTGCATAATGCCATTTATGCCTCAAGAGCAATGCTATCTAGTCACCACGGATGTTTTGGGACTTACACATTCACCTAGGCTCCCAGGGAAATGCTGATGCAAGGTGGTCAGCTGGGTGCACTCCCTGGCCCTGGCCGTGTGACTTGCATCCTCACCGGGACCTGTTGGAGGACTCCCTCGGAGTCGTCAGTGGGGCTCTAAGCATATCAACCCACTTAATCCCACCAGAACCTTATAAGGTGGCTATTTTTCAAAATCACTATTGCACATACTTAGTATTGATGCTGAGGGTCACCCTCAAAATAACGGACAATGCAAATGGTAACTCTTCAGATATTAAGGGCCTGCTATAAATATCCACAATTTCTCCCAAGCTCTTCATTAGAGCATCCAAAATAAGTCCCATTTTAGCAGCCGTTAGCTGACCCATGTAGGAAGTGCGGAGAAGGTGATTTCCTTTTACTGAGCACGTGCTGTGGACAGATGACTACACCATCTCAATGCCCCTGGAAGGTTGTTATTCAGAGGCGAGTTATGGTGTAGGAGTGGGGCCCCCATTAGGGGTCTGGGAGCCCCTGCTGCAGCTGCAGACCCACCACTAACTTTCTGGA
This sequence comes from Helogale parvula, assembly GCA_004023845.1. Classification (NCBI taxonomy): domain Eukaryota; kingdom Metazoa; phylum Chordata; class Mammalia; order Carnivora; family Herpestidae; genus Helogale; species Helogale parvula. The sequence goes on along the minus strand of PJEM01008653.1, from coordinate 72,425 downwards.
TGACCTCAGGAAAGTTACTTAACCTCTCTGTGCAGAACGGAACCTAGGGCCAGACACCAGTTCCTAATGTCCAGGACTGATGAGGGAAGCAGAGTTTGTATGAGTTAGACTCAAAGTACCTAGAATGATTTCCTCACTTAGAGGAAGAGTTGAGGCTCAGAGAAGTCAAGCACCTTTCCCAAAGGTGTCCAGGCATGAGGGGCAAAGGAGGCTGGGGAGCAGCCTGGGGTACGGTTTGTCTGCAAGTTCTCCGGAGGTTGAGAAAGGGTAGATTTTCAAACCAGGGACTCCCAGCCTGTGGCCTTTCGGGGCTGCCTCCGAAAGAGCAGACTAGAACAATCAAACAGGGCATTTGCCACCAGACTTCTGCCTCTGGGGCCAGAATACTGGGGCCTGCCGTGGGAGGGGCTCAGCCCTGGGCAGGAGCCGGTGGACCCTAACGGAGGCTTTCCGTGGGAGCAGTGGGGAGGGTAGAGCTGCACAGCTTTTGACAAGTCAGTCCCGGAAAATAAATGTAGAGATCATCTAGTCTCCCAGGATCATATTAATATATCTCATTTTCAGTCTGAGTCGGTGGGCCCAGTAACCTGCATTATTAACAGTAGACTTGCGAGGACCTTAAAAATACTGATTTCATTCAATCCCTTAACTCTCAAGATGAGGAAAGCAAGGGCAGAGAGGGAATGGCTTTCCAAGGTCACACCTCCTCCTTATTCCTGTAACCACCTTTGCATGTGGGTATAATGCACATGTGCGTTGGCAGAGTTGGGCAGCGGGCCAGGCACACTCCGAAAACCAGACCAGGTCCTTAGCTGCCCTGGGCCCACAGTGGCCGGACCTCTACAACGGGGACCTCTGACCTCTGGTATTCGGTGAGTGTTCAAATCTGAGTAGTGGGCTTATCCTGTATCCCTTCCTCGCTAGTTGGCTTCATATATTATGGCCGTTTTACCCCTATCTGAGGTGATGGATGTGTGTTAATGTGTGCACCACCACATTTTTGTGGAATCATGGCATTGTATACCTGACTTGTAGGATATACGTCAGTTATAGCTCAATGAAGCTGGAAAGAAAAAGATCGGCCACCTGCTCGCTAGCCCCCGGCCCCCACAGCACTGCACCCACACCCCGCATGGACAGGCTGCTCCTCTAGCAGGCCGTGCTCTGGCCACTCTCTCTGGCCACCTGCGGGCCCGAGCTGGACTTCCAGCCTTCCCTCCTTCCAATGCAGAGCCTGCCATATTGTGAGATGGACACTTGGTCAACCCTGTGTCCTTCCCTGTCTGTGCAGGTCTCGTGTCCGGACACCAATGGCCCATCTCTGGGGTCCTGCCAGAGGCCCAAGCCCGGATGCCAGCCATATGCACTCCTTCCTTTCCAGCCTCGAACCCCTTGTTCCGGCCCCGCTCCTCCCTGCACCTCTCTCCCGGTTTACTTTTGGAAACTGCACTGCTTGAAATGTCTGCCACTCCCAACTGCCCCTCCAGCCTCTCCTGCCAATCTTTCAATGTTAAATTCAAGGGCAATCCTCTACAGACCTTCCCCCGTCCACCCAGGTCTTGTCCTTTGCCCTCACCTTCCAGAGCACCCGTGACCTGAATACTCTACCTCAAGCCAGGGCACTGAGGGGCAAGGAGGGAGCAACAGTGTCAGCAACACTGGCTCCTGTTCCCAAATGACCCCATAGGTGTCAGCATTGTCCCCCACCCCTGCTCCCCTGCAGGATGCGAGCTCTGGGAGCAAAGCCTCTCTGTCTGCACTGCGGCCCCTTTCAACCATCCAGGTACTCTTGGCAGATGAACACATTGCTCAGAGGTGCCTTTGCTGCTTTTATTTCCTATGCATGTCATTGCCAGGGTAGCGGCCATCATGTGTGCTGTTTTCCCGAGCTGTCCCTCATCTCTGCAGAGCCACTGTCTCTGGCTCCTGCAGCCCTGTCTCATTAGAAGCCTGGGCAGCGAGAAGATGCAGCAGGAGCACACTGATGGGCAAGGAACACTGGTCCCAGAGACTGCAGATAAGGGACCACGCTCTCTGTACTGACCAGTAGCACGGATCAGGTGCTTGCTGAGCACCGGGCAGTCACGCCTTATCTCACTGAATCCTGTGGAGTCCGTGTCGCCATCACTGTCGTGAGGAAACTGGGGCAGAGTCTGCTGTAATGCATCCATGGCTTCTCTGACCTTGGGCAGTATCTGAATGGAATCATGGTCCGGGGGGCAACTTTAGGAAGCACCTGCTCCAAGCCCCTCACATGACACGTGGGGAAACTGAGACCCGGAGAGGGAGGAGGCCAAGGTCATACAGGCGATGAGAAGCCCAACCAGGCCCTGAACCTGGAGTTCCCGGCTACCGGATCTGCTTGGATGAGAATCTGCCAGGCGCTTCTGTATCCTGCACGGTTGATGCACAACAGGGAAGCCACAATGCGTGCTCATAGCACGTTTGTTGACTGACCACGGACCTGCAGCTGCAGGATTGGCTCTCAGGACCCCATGCTCCAACCCCAATGTGCTATTGCTCACCCCGATTCCCTTGCCTGCCTTCCCCTTCCTTTACTCGGCACTGGGGACCAGCCCCGGGCACATCACCCAAGCCTTGATCTGCATTCCCCCTTCCAGCCCAGAGAGCTTATCGTGGGAAAGATGCACTGGTCCTTATGAGCTCATTCCCCTGAGTGAAAGAAAGGGCTGCAGGGTCTCGCCCGGGGCCTTGGCCTCCACGAGGGCTCCCAGTCATGATAATGCTTTCCCAGCACCATCCGCCAGACTTCTTGGTAACCTGATGGTCTGAGACAAACCCTCTTCCTGCTGCCACTGCTAATGATATTGCATTATCTTAATAAGGTCCCCAGGGCTGTCAGGAGTGGGAGGGCTAAAAGGAAAATACGGGAAAAAAGCAGCAGCCAGGCTCCTGGCCTGGTCTGGAGAGCAGACTGCTGCCAGCTTGTGGAGCCGTCAGCACGGGGCTCACGCTGGTGGCAGGTGTGGGAGGCACAACCTCGCGGCCTTTATGGGATGGTGGCAGGAGACCCTGTGGAAGCTGGGGAGGTCACAGCTGGCCAGAGAGTGATGCTCAGGGTGTGAGGCATAGGCAGAAGGACTCCAAGGGATCGTGGGGTGACCGGAGCTAGAAGGGGACAGTGTGGGGCCAAAGAAACACAGTCTGGTTGGAGCCTTCAAGGCCTTGCCTGGCATTCCAGGGGTTTGTCCTATCTGGAACAATGGGTCTAGGACAACGGTCCCCAGGGCTGGTGGAAATGGAATGCCATCTCAGAGGTGAGGATCTGATGCCAAGGGATAGACAACACCATGGGTGGGGGGAGGCCTTCCTCTTTCTTCTTGGAGAATGAGAGCTACAGGTGGGCTTCGGGGGCAGAATGGGCTCTGTGGGAAGGAATCCACCACGGTGGCTGAAGCCATTGTGAGTGATGTCCCCATGGGTGCAGACATTCTGGGAGTTGGCATCTGAGGCCGTAACCCGGAGCCTGAGCCAGAGGGCCACTTGGCAAGAGGAGGATAGGCCGCTCCAACATCCCTCGGGCGATGGGAAGTGGGGTTTCACCCAGGAGAAGGGAAAGGAGGCCTGACTGGAGAGTGGAGCCCAGTTGTGTTCCAGGAAAGAAAGGGAAGAGAGTGTCCAGGAGGAGGAGTTGAGGGAGGCTGGTCTGGGCTCCCCCAGCCTCTGGGGGGCTGGGTCCCAAGGAGCGGCTTGGCCTTGCAAGGGAGTCTGGGAATTCTGAGTCAAAGGCAGCAGCTGCTATAAGTGTCTGAGGAAGGGCCTCCCTCCGGGGAGAGAGGGAAGGTGTCTGGGTCGTGGCTGCAGGAAGTCAGCCACAAAGAAGGTCCCCATGGAAAGGCTGCACGGGGACTTGGCTGCAGGGAGAGGCACGGGAAACCCTACATGGACAGGCTGCTGGGGGACAGAAAAGACTCCTTGCAGGGCAGCTCTGGGAGAGGGCGAGGGGCAGTGGGGGGACACAAAGCCAGCTCTTCTGAAGAATGTGACACGGAGGGTGTTCTGGGAGCGTTCCAGGCGGACGGCCACAGCCCACGGTGCAAAATAATGTCCCCAGAGTCCCTTGTGTGAGGAGGCCAGGGGAGTGTCCAGCCATCCCCCACTCTGGGACTCCTCTGCCCCCGGGAAGGGAGTGCCAAGGAGAAAGTTTGATCTTCGTCAGCAGGGTCTGAGTCCGGTGGGAACCGGGTGAGGGGAGGTGCTGACGGAGGCAGGATGCAGCTGCTTCTGGGGGCCCAGACTGCCGTGGCTGAGCTGAGCAGGAGCGAACCGGAGGGAGGGCCAGGCAGATGCAGGGCCACCCCACGGATGGTCTGGCCTGGAGGGCTGAGGAGGCTGCAGGCGCAGAGGCCCCCTAAGTGATCATCAGGAATGTGCTGCGAGGGAGGGTTCTGGAATGCAGCCCTCCTGTAAACCCAATATCCTGCCCAAACCAGGAGGCCTACTCAGAGAATGTTCTCGTGTCAGGAGGGGCGAGAAGTCTGTCTGCAGTGACGGACCAAGCTGAATGCTCTCACTAGGGAAGTCAGGGCCCCCAGACCTGCGTGGTCTGCACAGAAGGCTGTGTGTGGGAGGGGCCTGGAGGAAAGGGACGTGGGGTCCTTGGCAAGCTCACTATGTGGCATGCTGAGACGTGCATATCCCCGAAACCACAGACCTGGGGCTCCCCTGAAGGGAGCCGTGTCCCATCCATGAAGGGAACAGGTATGGGAAATTAGGGACATGGACCCTGGGTGGCAGGAAGGGGCATTGAGGCTGACCTGGGGCCTGGCTTTGTGAAGAGTGTGCTAGTCTCTGAAGCCATCCCCGGGGCCCTGGACTGGGAGTCACAGGAGGAGATGGGTGAACGGTACTCCAGTGTGGACTGTGCCCTAGGTTTCCTCCCTAATGGTATCCTTGTATCTCTGTGCTCGGGCCACACCTGGTTCAGGTGTTTGGGCCCGGCCTGTGGGGCTCAGGTGAATTCAGGAGTAGGGGTGGGGCAGGGGATCAGAGCGGCAGGGCCATTACTGAGGGATATCCCAGGGGAGCTGAGCCCCAGGAATCTGAGTCCAGCTGCAGTAATAGCAGAGCACCCTGAGGGCAGCACTGCAAGGCGGACGGTGCTGCTCATGGGATAGGTGGGGGCCCCGCCCCTTTGCACCTGGGGACTCTCTCTCCACTGTCAGCTCAAAGCATCTGGGAGAGAGTCTGTGTGGGGTTTCCCTCCTCAAAGCAGCTCTGCGGGGACCCCAAGGCCATCTTTGAAATAACCAGTATTGTCCTTCGAAATGGTCACCAGCGGAGCCAGGTGCAGGGCTATTTTAGCAATGCCACGGTCACCTAAACACATTTCCGACCCCCTTCTCCAGAGACTTCAAATAGAGTTTTTAAGCCACCCAGGATAGGGGGTCTCTTTACTTTATAAGACTCATCTTCTTTTTACACTTGAAAAGTACTGTCCCTGATTTGCTGTTCAACTTGACTCAAAACAATTTCACTCTATCCTCCAAGGTCAAAGCTTGGGCCCACTGAGGAAAATCAGAAGAATGGACCCCCAGCAGGTCCCAAAGAGAAAGTTCCAAGAGGATGTGGGATCATGGCAGCACCATGGGCATACGTGTGGGTCTCAGGCTGGGTTCTTTGCCAGGGATGGTGGCAGTGTGAATAAAGAAGTGTGGGTAAGAAAAAAATAGGTAGTGAGGTTCCTCTTCTATAACCAGTGGGTTTTAATTCAAGATAAGCCTAGGACCTGGAAGAGAAGCAAATCATTGCCTCCAGAAAACTAGAGCATATGATTTGAATAGAAATGTACATTTTCAAGGGAAAGGACCTGTCTGGTCCTGGTCACAGAGCAGGGTATCCACCAGGCTCTGTCCACATCTGACACACAGAAAGGAAGACCCCCTGATGCAACACCACTCACCAGAACTTTCTCCACCATCAAAATGGCCACAAGGGTTAGCCTCACACCGGTGACCAAAAATCACACCAACAGACCATATTTTCCCCAAATGAGGGCCATCAAAACTGATCAGGGAACAAAACGGACCCCACGTCATCCCACTAATCAGTTTTGAGCCCTAAAGTTGCAGTGCAGAGGGGGTACATAACACACGCTTGCTGAAGCGCACGGAGTCTGTGAAACATGAAAGGTCTGTCATGTACTGATTTCAAATTTCAAATTTTATAACCGCATAAAGTTAACCCTCTTCCTAACATGGAGAGTCAAGGCGGAGAACATAAAAAAGAGGCTAATCCTTTAGATCTGATCCCAGAGAAGATCGAAAGGGCTCCAGGGGTCTCTATAGTCTCCTGGTCACAGATTTTGCTGTCCTACAAGTCCCGGTTCTGGCATC